>KZ506738.1:17475-38607 GCA_002844005.1 Limosa lapponica baueri | reverse complement strand
GCAGGATCAACTCCGTTGATGTCCTTTCTGACAGATGTTTGTCTGACCTGTTCATAAAGTCTTCAGAGACTCTTCAGGCAGCCTGGTTCCCTTTTCTGAGGTTTAGGACTAACAACCATGCCTTTAAAATATTTCTGTAATCTGCTCTGTAAGGTTGTGTTTAGCGCCAGTATCATATCCTTCTAATCAGTTTGATGTCATTTTTCTCTCTTAAAGCAACTCCTGCATGGTCTCAGCTGTATGTTTTCACCTGAAAACACTTTTCCTGGGAATGGAGGGATAAAGTAGACCATTTTATTTGGCCCCTTTGGACTCTTCCTGTTGTCTGTGCCATCATAGAAAAATTTATTAGTTCAGTAGTTTTTGTTTTGACTTGGATGGCAGGAGGAATATAGACCGCTGAAGCTGTGCCGTACATTACTCCACAAAGAAAAAGTAATTGTTAAGTATTTTTTTTGTTGTTTGTTTTGGCTTTTTTTAGTCATCCACTCTTTTCTCAACCTGTATAAAGAGGAGCAGGTACGAAGCCTAACCTTACCTGTGAAAGTGGAGATTTTTTGAGTTTTCCCTATCTATCCATGTTTTGAGTACTAGTATTACATGGATAGTCTTTGATTTGATTATCTCTGCTTGGCTGAGAAAGTGAAATTAGACTCTCTCCAGGTGCAAGCTTGCTGATCCAGAATTTAGGTGGCCTCTTGGATCCTCTTGCAAAGCACTCTAACACCTGAGGTTTGGCCTGTGTTACAGCTTCAGGGTCGGGTGATTGCCTTGCTCTTCTCCTTTGCTTAAATAGGAGTGTTATCACTCATTTTGTATTGCGAGTCAGAGAGATGAATTGTACAGACAGATGGCTTGAAACAGACAGGTTATTACAATGATAGTCCTTCTATATGGAGTGCATATGGATTCTGTGAGCTGCCATTCTCTCCTGCTATTTTCATGTCCTTTGCCACCTGGATTCTCAGTTGACTGAGGCACAACCAGGCATGCACAAAGGGTTTTTTCTTCTTTCTTGACATACGCAAACCCCACCTCAGTTACAGAAGAACAGACACTGCTTCTGAAAGAAATCTGATTTGTTGTGTGTGGGCATGTATGCGCACCAGAAGATGAATTAATATAGTTGCTATAATTAATGTTGGGTAAGTAGTTGTTTACTCTTGGGCTTGACTTGCATGATTTGTGATGGTATGACATGGTGTTCTACCAAGCTCTCTTCTATTACCCATGTTCCTAGCACTTTTTTAAAATTGTTTGGATTTTTTTAAAAATTGTTTAAAATAATACTTCAAGTTTCATAGATTGTGGGAGGACCTCTGAAAATGTGGACTCGGTGCACATCAATACAGGAAGGACTATCTTAAATTAGAGGGGAGCTAAAAAAGGTATTCTGAGAGATGCATCAAATTCCTGTTCAAGTTAACAAAAGTAGCTCGGTTATCTAATCCAGATAACTGTGAATGTTAGTCTTCCTACCTATCTCACCCCTCTCTGAAGAAGAGGAACTATGGAATTATCTCACATCCTGCAAGCTGGCCAAAGTGACTGTTCACTTTTGCACTGTTTATGTCAATTAAGGAAAGATATTACTGCTTCCCATCCCTTCAGGCTAGTGTTTAAATTCCAGTCTGGAAAGTGTTACTGAAAACCAAGGGCAAATGCGTCAAGGTGTTTGGCTTTCCTGTGGAGTCACCTGCAGAAACCCTGTGTGTGCAGTCAGAGACTGATTTATTTAGCTCTGATACTTAAGGTTTGTAGAGAGAGGTTTGGGGATTTTGCTTTTAATTTGTGCACCTGAGTAATTTCTAAAGCTCATGGCTTTCACTGAGTTGAATAGTAAAGACTGTGTCTCATTCTCTTGGAGTTACTCGTTTGCTCAGGTTTAATGATCCAAATGAAGCATTTGCTTTTTAGGTACGTTACTTAAAACATACTGCATATTTACACACTTATTAGCATTAAAGTGTTCTTACGTGTTACATCTCTAATAATGACTTTTTAATGCCCTTGTGTTTCATTTCCTAGCTACCTTTTTCTTTAAAAACATGAATGAAAGTAAAGCAAGCAAGTGGTCAGTGGCTTTTTAGGACCTCTGTGAAGATATGTGCTATGGTGCACCTTGTTCTCACCACCAAGGAGGGGCTGGTGGGGAATGTGAAGAGCAGCCTTCACTGAGTGACGCTGAAATGGTAGAGTTCAAGTTCAAGGCTTTCCCTGCCATGGCTTCACAACAGCTTGCTCTCCTCTTGAAAGAGAAAATCTTTGTGCATCCAAAAGGGTCTCTGAGTTAGTCCTTTGCTCCAGAGCTTTGGCATTGCTAGTTCAAACATCTTGGGCTGGTGCATCACAGTTAGGCTGGACTACTCAAGGGCAATTCAGTGGCTCTAGTGTCTGCTACTAGTCCTCAGATGTTTCTTGCAGGGCTTCTTGTGCTTCTCCTCCATTATTTCCTTTCTTCCTTTTTTTTATAGCTATGTTTTACACTAAACCAGTCCAGAGGAGGGCCATGAAGATGATCAGAGGGCTGGAGCACTTCTCCTATGAAGACAGGCTGAGACAGTTGGGGTTGTTCAGCCTGGAGAAGAGAAGGTGCTGGGAAGACCTTCTAGCAGCCTTTCAGTAGTTAAAGAGGGCCTGCAGGAACCATGGGGAGGGACTTTTTATCAGGGAGTGTAGTGATAGCACGAGGGGGTAACAGTTTTAAACTGAAAGAGGGTAGATTTAGATTAGGTAGTGGGAAGAAATTCTTTACTCTGAGGGTGGTGAGACACTGGAACAGATTGCCCAGGAAAATTTTGGATGCCCCATCCCTGGAGGTGTTCAAGACCAGGCTACATGGGGCTTTGAGCAACCTGGTTTAGTGGAGGTGTTCCTGCCCATGGCAGGGTGTTGGAACTAGATGATCTTTAACGTCTCTTCCAACCCAAACCATTCTATGATCATTCTATTATGTATGTGAGGAAGGCTTACTTGCAGCATCTACTTTTGGGCTGCCTTTGGGAATTTAAATTTTAGAAGACCAGGTTGGAAGCTGAGGATCCATACATGTCTAATTGCTACCTGGAGACATCTAAATTAGATGTCTGAAATTGTCTTCATGAGTTCCTCACACTATGTCCCTGTTCTGTGTCTGCCAGCCTTTCAGTGCAACGGACCAGATATTTCTTCACAGTGGTAGGACAAAACATCATGCCAAGTTTCATTAGAATATAAAAAACTGAGGAGGCTAAATAAAGCATTTTACCTTAAACTTTCTGAAAACAAGTAAACTTATATTTAAATATATATACATATAAATTATACTACTCCTATGTACAAGTATTATTGACTAGTGTTCATGTAGGAATCCCACTTACTAGTGGTAGATTTTGTCCCTTCTATATTGGTTGGGTTTTTTCATTAGAAACTGTTGTATATCCTGTAGATGCCCACAGACTCCTGTTATTAATACTTTGTGAGCCTTATTCCTGGTTTCAGGTGCATACAGATTACAAAACCCTGATGAAGTGGGGAGTGTTTTAAGTATGATGCACAGCTGTTTGTGAGGTGAATCCCTGACTGCATTCTTCTTCGCACTGTGTGTGTATTTCCAACTACAAAACAAAATATGGCTACAGGCAGTGCAGATGAGTCTTTTCTGTGTCTCAGAAACACAAATAAAAACCCATGAAGTTTCCCTGATTGTGGAACAGAACAGCCGCGTACTTTACATTTTGTGAGATGCGTCTGATGTTCCAGTCCAATTTCAGGCTGAGCGATGTGCATTACTTTCTGAAAAGAACGGCCATGTTAAATGGCACAGGAACATGACTGTAAAATACACATTATATCTGTTTCGATCTGCATGCGAGCGGTGACAGGCGCTCAATGGTTGTCAGCATCCTTGTCAGCACGGAGACTCCTCTGACATTAAAGTCACCAGCTCGGTCCTGATGCCGCGCGGCTCTATTGGCAGTTCCATCAGGCAGCAGCCCATCAGCCCGTGTCAGAGCCTCTGCTGGTGTGTCACCAGCCCTCTGTGTTTCCGGGCTGGCCTTGCCTCTTGTTTGAACTTGCCACACTTCTTCAGCAACTTCCCTGTGGGAAATGAGCAGATAGGTCATGGGTGTGTAGGTATCTTCAGGGCAATGCGGAACCACATCCAGAGTGACTTGCATAAAGGTTTGTAACGATTACCGTTGCTTTAACCCAATCAATGTGTAGAGTGCCCAGGGACTCATTAAGTGGCATTTGTGGTGTCTGTAACAGAGTTTTGAGCTGTATTTCAGGAAATGCAGTGACAGCCTTTAATGTCTAATTGACCTCTTCTCTTTGTTTCACTTTCTGTATTTCCTTCTGATGTGTTCCCCCGTGGCAGCAAACAGCCCTGCTCAGTATTCTGAACTTCTGCTCGGAGCTGCAGCACCTCAGCCTGGGCAGCTGTGTCATGGTGAGTACTTCCACCACACGGGGCGGGGGGGAGTGCATGCTTGCTTTGGAACTAGACCTAGGCTTACATTTCACAAAGGCATGTGCAATGCTAGGTTGACATTATGCTATAGTCTCTTGAAAGGTCCGAGATGAATGCAGCTTGGTTACGTGCTAGTTTAGTAGGCCTAAAACTTAGCTTGTAGGATTTCTCATAGTTTTTCAGCCTCTTCCTAAATTTTGGGGCGTTCTTTATATGCATAATCACTTTTTCTTTCCAGAACTATTAATCAAGACTTACTTATTTTTATTCGGACCAAATCATCATTCCAAGCAGATTAACACTTATGTCTGACCCTACAGTAGTAACCACGAGAGAAGTATTTTCAACCAAAGCCGTTTGAGTCATAGTCTTGCTGGGTACACTCATTGAGTTATTTAAAGAAAGAGAATACAGGGACAGCAGCAATTCCTGCAGGGCACTCCTGTGAGCGGTACTGCATGTGTGTGCCAGAGCTGTGTGTAGAGGGATTCTGGCTTGCTGCTGGCCCTGGTGGTAGATACAGAATCATAGAATAGTTTAGATTGGAAGGGACATTAAAGACCATCTAGTTCCAACACTCCTGCCATGGGCAGGGACACCTCCCACTAGACCAGGTAGACATGCCAGGTAGCTCATCTGGGAGACCTAGCTGACCTTCCTCGTAGTTCAAGAAGCAAGCAACTAAGCAGAATTTGCTCAGCCTTCCCTGCTTTGACTCATGGACAGAAGGGGAAGGCAGCATGACTACCTTTTCCCAACAGTCATAGTCTTCCTATGACTTTTTGATAGTGGATTTCATTCCTTTTGCCTGTATAGTGGGACCTTGGTTTAGTCTCCTTGGATTGCCCAAGGTAACTAATAAGGCTTCCAAAAGAAGATGCAGTGACCGATCAACCTAGAATGGAAATAAGCACATTCTTCAATCTGCATGTGCTTATGGTGGCAGTGCCTGTGGTCATGAAAACAGTTTTAATCACATTTTGAAGGAAAAACAACTGTGCAATAAAAAGAATGAGTTTTCAAAGAAAATGAACTTTTCTCTGATCTTTAGAATTAAGTGAATTTAAAAACACCTATGTCTAGAGGTTGATAGGAAAATTATTTTGTCTTTTGTAAAAGTGGACGTCACTGTGCTCTACAATGGATAATTTTCAGAGCTCTATCTGTAGGTGTGTTAGCAAGCAAATCTTGAAGCACCTATGTATGTCTGGAAAGATGGTTTACGTGACAAAGTGTTTGCTTTCCTTGCAGATTGAAGACTATGATCTCATAGCAAGCATGATGGGAGCAAAATGCAAAAAGCTTCGCAGTCTGGATTTGTGGCGATGTAAAAACATAACTGAAAGCGGAATAGCAGAATTGGCTTCAGGCTGCCAGCTTTTGGAAGAACTTGATCTTGGCTGGTGCCCGACGTTACAG
Organism: Limosa lapponica baueri; assembly: GCA_002844005.1. Lineage (NCBI taxonomy): Eukaryota > Metazoa > Chordata > Aves > Charadriiformes > Scolopacidae > Limosa > Limosa lapponica. The sequence continues at coordinate 32,735 of KZ506738.1, read as the reverse complement.
AGCAGTACGGGCTGTTTCACAAACCTTGCACGTAAACTCCCAAACTTGCAAAAGCTCTTTCTTACGGCCAACAGGTCTGTGTGTGACACAGACATTGAGGAACTTGCTGCCAACTGTACGCACTTACGGCAGCTGGATATATTGGGTAAGAAAACATAGGGCCATTGGTATACTTCTTACTGCGTCTCAACAGCCTTGCAGCTAAAAAGTCCTTTAGACAGAACTGTTTTCTAGACATATTTTTCAATAAATATTTCTTAAAATTATGCGTTAGCATCTAAAAAACAACAGAGGGGGGTTTTACTTACTGCAATGAGTTTCTGACTCAGAATCCAGTGGATTTACACCAGCCATGTAATTTGCCTGCTTAGTATGAACTGCTTAAACTGAGATTTAAGTGCAAGATTTTTCCAGTAACTTTGACTTTCATGGCTGTTAGGGTTTTTAACTGAAATATTTCTCTTTTGACTATCAGAAGATCCTGTTTTCTCCTTCTTTCTGCTTTTTTTTCTTATTTTTTACTTCCGTGAAGTGTGACAAAGTATGTTTATAGTGCGAGTCTGTGATCAATAAACAGATTTCTGCTTTTGTGCAATACAGATACACAAAGCAACATTGAACTTCTTTGTCACTTTTACCAGGAAGTGAATTTGACTCATAAAAGAGGGAAAGGTAATTAACAGCAAAACTTAAACTGGACTTTTTACTAGGGTGGGAAAGAAGAGATGAGTGGCAAATAGCACAGCAAATCTTAAATTTCTAATCCTCTGCAGCTTCTATAGTTAAAAATATTTTTAGAAATTTAATTTGGACTCTTGAGTAAGGAGTTTGAGAAATGTAGTTTTGTGTGATACTGATTTTATTCTTTTTAGGATGGAATATGAGGTTTCCTTTTTTAAATAATGTAGGACAGCAGGGATATTTGCGACATCAAAGTGGGAGAAATTTCTTAATGCTTTTGCTGACTTATTTTCACAGGGTTGGTTGAAAAAGGAAGAGTTAAAGGGAAGAAAGTAGCTGCACTGCACATTTTTAATATTTAGTAATTTTAATGAAAATACTACATTCAGGTTAAGAGGATGCTAGAAGGAACTGAGAGCCCTCAACGTGAATAATGTTCCAAGCAAGTTTAAGGCTATCAACGTTTCTTATTACAAAAAAAAAAATTTACTGCGTGGCTTCAGATTGTTGCTCCAGTGTAGCTAGTACACACTTTTCTATCATGAAATATGATTTTACTCATCTCTGAGAAAGTTGCCTTCTGACCAACATGGAAAAGGGGGATGAACAGATAAAAATCTTAACTCCACCTAGTAGAAACTGTAGAGACTTGATGTATATGGCCCCAGGAGGTAATCTTTAAGGGACTCTACTTTGTAGCTAGATTATCAAGGGCACATTTCCCTAGTCAGACATGAGGAGTTTCCAAACGGCACAGTGAATGAAGTCTTTCATAAACACATATGTTCTCCTGACCACCCACTTCCATGCATTTCTGTGATGATGGCATTGTGTCTGCCCACAAAGTGGTCTGACCTTTTCTCTGCACCAGAGGCTGCCCAGTGAATCGTTGGGTTGTGTTAATCCTATGGATAGTTTGCTACTTCTCTTGCCTCTCTGCTGGCGGTGAAGGTTTGTTGCTGTGCTTCTCCTTTAGCATTTGATTTTGCATTTGAATTCAGTGTAACATCTTATTGATGTTTTTGTGGAAAACTAACGTGACTGTAGAAAAGGAATTTGTTCTGTTCCCTGGGTGCTTACCAGTGTTCCTGAGTCAAGTGGATTTGTAGTCAGCCTTTCCCAACTGAGACTGTGTGTTTGGTTCAGGTAGGTGCTCTCCGAAGGATATCCAGTTTTATCCAGAGCTATCTGCAAGATATCAGCAAAAACCTTAATATCCGCCTTCCAGACCTCGCTTTCTTCCTTCAGAGGAATACTTAGTAGGGGAGGGAAAAGGTTGTCTTCTGCTGTAAACGAGTACAAGGTATGGGAAGGAGTTACCCACCTTTGAATATGGGAACCATTACAGTCTGTAGTTAGAAGAAAGAGCTGGCCAGTAGAACCACATTGGGTCATCTGTAGGTAGAGTGGCCAGACGTTACCATGAAGTGCAGAAGTTGCTGCTGTCTGAACTAAAGAGCTGGTCTCTCACAGCGCGGGAGTACCGTGAAAGTCATAAATCTCTCTATGTGCTCTAACTTTTGGTGGTTGATGTAGGGCCATCCTGTTACTGTCAGATATATAAATGCTTAATATGTTTTTGTCCTTTTGAAGAAGTGTGACAACAGGTCTGAAGCTGTTAGAGGCCTGAGGTCAGTGCTCAGCTTTGCAAGAGTAACCTTGAACAGTGGGTCTTCTCTATGATGTGAATGAGCGAGAGGTGCTCTCATTATATCCTTTGTCGTTTCCCAAGTACAGAGATGCCTGGCTTGTACATGCATTGTGAAGGGTGTAGAAGTATTGCTGCGAGGTTAGCAGTGCATGCTGTACGGGAACTCCTTTTGCTTCAACAAAGCTGTGTGAAAGCTTGAGCTTTTTTGCTATATACAGGCACTTACCTAAGTAGGGATCAGAAGATTTTACCTTGCGCTGCAGTCACCGGTGTTGACAATACTATACTGGTTTCTCTCTGTGGTTGTTTGAACTTATGAATTTGTCAGGAAAAGCTTGTTTCAGTTATAGATTATTTATCTCCACAATAGCTTCAGGACTGGAGGAGTGTAAGCCGCTGAAAGAAACCTTGTTGAACTGCATGTCATTCGTGTAAGTGTTAGGAAGTGAATGTTGTACGTACCCTGGATGCTATTTTCAGGTGGTAGGTGCTGCGGTTTGCTACCCATCTGTCCTTTACTTTGTCTCTCCATTATCATTTGGCAATTCCCTTGTTACAGAATCAAAGGACTCTGTAGAAGATGAAAATTGCCAGTTTTCAAGGGATCCATACACTTACAGGCCCACGTAAAGCATTGTTTGATGGGTGGCTGTATTTGTAGTGTGTAAAACACACTTCAGAAAGTAAATTTCTGTTTAAAATATGAATCATGAGTTGGATCCGTATCTGCTGTATTATAATACAATTTGGGAGAGGAAGCATGATGTAAGTGTGTCACTGAGTACATGAGGGTGTGCTTCTTGAAGTTTTGTTTCTGAGCTTTCCTTTACCCATTACATACTGAGCTGCCTCCTTACAAGTATTGTTTCCTTCTCTGCCCGCATCTTTTCCACTGACTGAGGTGGTGGGTTTCTGCTCTGCAGTAGAGTGGTCCAGCTGTGATCATCTGGCAGTTTTGCAGTGATGGGGCACATCATCCAGTGCTATCAAAAGTTAAGCGGACACCTCTAGACCTGTAGTTAAAAACTAGTCTTCAAACTGCGATCAGTGTTGAGCAATGTGACGAGTCAGATGACAACCTGAATTGGCAGTGCCAAAAGCTTTTCTCGTACGTCATATCAACTGCTTAATTATGTTGCTGCAGGGCTACCAGTTGCTGTCAAGGATGAAGAATAAATTGTCTTAACCTTGCTCCCCAAAAGTCCTGACTGCCTCTGTCCTGCACAAAAAGAGTAATGAAAAGAGACACCCTTGTTACCGCAAAATTCATGTGTTCCTATCTACATACCAACACCTCCCACACCTTCCTGAGCAACAGAAAACCTAACTGCCCCCTTGCCAGCTGTCAAAATTTTCAGCTTTAGCTTGAGAGCATCAACACGTAGTTAGTCAATTCAAACATGAAAATGTGTAGCACGTTAAAATTTAGAATTTGAGTTGTGTGCAATAGATTGAATAAAACGCAAAGAATAAAAGGCTAATCTGGCTGGTCTGGGGAGGAAAGGAAATGTAAGAACGTTTGAGGGAATAGTGCTAGTTATTTTCAGGGTCTCTACTCTTAAATATTTGGTACGTAGTAGTATCCCTTGCCCTAGAAATTGGGGCTCTGGCAATTTTTATGGCCCTCACACAATGGTCTCCTCAACAGCTCTTGAATTTGAAGACTTCGATATATGATAGATATAAATGAAATAATTTACAGTTAATAAACATAATTTTTCTAGAAAAGAAGTCATTACTCAGAAGTGCCTTTTACAAAGGCGATACCAGAGAATTTTTCCAGGGAATAAACTGAACAACAAAATTAAATAGCAGATTTTAATATTCCAGTTATGTATTTATTCTGAAAAATAGCCGATTAGTCCATGTAGGAAAAGTTCTAGTAGGCAACAACGGTCCAAAAGCCTTCAAACTCCAGAAAAATGCACTATGTAGGTAACTAGGAGGATGCATTCTCAGTCTTTCAAAGGCAAAAGAAATTGTGCTGTATTGCACTTCCGAAATGTTTTTGAATGTGCTTTTAAGAAATATATAGCAATAATTGTACATTGTATAACTAAAAGTAAGGCTACAGATGATACTTGCTTATCCCGTGATGTGGATAACCAAACCCCAGCTAGATTGCTGGCCTTTTTAGCTTCTAGAAAAAGATATTTCCTAATGTAAAAATTGAAGTCGGAGGAGGCAAAAAGAAAGGTGCAGTAAAGCATGCAATTTAGGATGGCCTATTTAGTTACAAATCCATTAAAAATCTTAGTCTTAAATGAAACGGTAGAAAAACTGTCGAAGTTCAGGTAGGAAGGAATGAAGAACATCCTACACAAAAAAATCTGTGTCTAAGCATCTAGATCTCGCGTTTTGGTAGAAACGCAGATTTGGATCTTGAAGCAGAAAAACTGTGATGCCTAAATGAGACTGGTTTTAAATGAAGGTGCTGATGCAGTAGCAATTTTAAGGTTGGGTGGAAAAAAAGATGAGTAGCATAATGGGTTGTTCCTAGAGCTTCAGTTGGAATGGTAGAGCAGGTCCTGCTGGTAGGACAGTGGTGCTCTGGTAAAATTATGGTCAAGTGAATAACTGAAGCCTATTACAGAATTTCTGTGTGTGGCCATAGGGACTGTTACATCAACCACTAGAGGGTTGTGGTGACAGTAATGATAAGGAGTGAAAAATCACAATAATAATAATGATGAGCTTTGATTACCTCTACATAGATGAGGTAAAATTTGGGGGCATGATAGCAAAGACTGTTTTCCAGGTGATGTTAAATGATGTCTCAGAGCAACTAATCCAAGAGCCTACGGTAGGAGAAGTGAAGACCACACTTAGACACCCCCTTGCTTATGAAGAAGAATAAAGGAGACTACTGAAAACAGAGGCATTTTTCTGGAAATGAGTCCTGTTCAGAGAAGGAAAATGGGGAGATGAACTCCAGAAAGTGAAACAAAATCACAGTAAGGCAGAATGAAATATTAAGGAACTATTGGCTAAAGGTAAATGCTAAAGCTGTATTTCAGATATGTTAGAAGAAGTTTACAGGAGGGTTACTGAGGTTGGCAGATGCACCATGTAAAGGATCACTCAGATACGAGAAAGCCATTGCAGGAGAAATGTTGTCTGTCCATTAGTGTTCATGGCGAGGGGGATCAAGTAGGCTGCCCTGTCAGAGCCATTCTTTCCAGGAGATTAGCCTGGAAAGCTGCCTTAAATTGGAATGTCAATACAGAAAGCTTTTGAACAAATCAATATATTGAACAATAATGAATCATTAGGACTAAATGATATTTATGCAGCAGTTCTAAACGAGCTAAAATACAAGGCTGTGGAGATTTTATTTCTGGTGTGTGATCTGTCACGTAAATCAGCCTCAGGACTGGAGGAATGAAGGATTACAGACATGGCACGATCTTCTGTAAAAGGTGCAGGTTAGAAGCTACAAAACGGTACGATTGTCTTTTGCTCTGTGTAAACCAGTTGCAACCATAAGAAAGTCAGTCAGTCAGTGGGCATGAGGGCCATTACGATATTTTGAAGGAGAGATACAGTATCCCTGTGAGGATAGTATAGTTACACCTCTCCAGTCTTTTGGAGTTCCTTGGAGTTCTTGGTGCAGGTGAGCACTGATCCAGTCCATAGAAGACTGGATTTTCAAAAGTTTTAGCCAAGGTTGCTCAGCTTTTGTAACTTAGCTGTCTTCTCCTGGACTGTAATGAGTGTCTCAACAACAAGAAAAAGGGTAAGAACATATCATCTCGTTTCACAATGAAGTTACGTCAGTACTGTGGCCATCAAGGGTCTGTATTGATCTGTTTATAAGTAATGCAGGCAAAGGGGTGAATAATGCTGTACCACAGGGGGATGCATGGATATTCAGGGTTGAAAAATCTTAAGCTGGAGAACTTAACGCTGAAAAATTGCAGAGTGATCTTGTGATAGTAAACAGATGATAAAGCAGGAGGAAAACTGTTCCATCAAGTGCAAAGTAATCACATGAGGCAAAATAACATTAAATAAGCATATGGCTTTGTATTAGTTACTGTTTTGTAGGAAAGAGATCCTGTGGACAATTTTCTGAAAAAAATCAGCTGATCGCTCAGCAGCATTCGAACCAGCAAACAGGTTAGGATTTCTTAGGAAAGAAATGCAGAAAACACCGTAAGACCTCGTCGTGCAGTTACTGGCTTTGTGCTCAGTGCACTGCATAGTTCTGGTCGTCCAATTCCAAAAGTACTAAATTAGTGCAGAAACAAGACAGCAGGGTTCATCTGAGATACAAAAGAGTCTGGGAAACAGACAGCCTTCAGGGAACAGAGGAGATTATGGATAATGTGGAAATAGTGAACTGGGTAGGATCTCTCACTGCTTCTTTATGATTCATTCCTTAATTATTGAAATTAATAGACAGTGGGTTTAAGGCTGATTTTTTTTTTTCTTTTAACATTATATAGTTAAACTGTAGAACTCATGTGAAGTGGCAATAACTATAAAAAAGTTCAGAAAAGTAGTGGCATTCATGAAAGGTAGCTTCAGAAATCCCTAAAATGACCATTTTTTAAAAGATACTTTAAAAATGTGGTCTTGCTTTTTTTGGGGGAGGGAGGCGGGGGAAGCATTAATGGCTCTGGCCATAGATAAGATCCTGGACTAGATGGCTTTTAGGGGGAGAAGTTCAGTTCAAGATGGAGGTCTGTAAGTTGAAGTGTTTACCAGCAGGCATCTGCAGTCATATTGGATGTATAAACTCTTTTTAGAGTCAGGAGGGCTTGATGAGCGATTTTAGCCCACTGTAGACATCCAGACTTGGTTCTTTTTCCCAAAGGAACTTGCCTGGCTTCCAGCCGTTCCAGTAAGGTATGGGTCTCCTCCTGTGGGTCCAGTGTCCTGTCTGCCAGCTCTGTGTGGATGTCCTACACAGTGTAAGGAACCCCGGGGGGCAACTGAATCATGTGCTAAGCACCATTGACTGTGCTAGATTTCCATCAGCTATAACGGGGTGTGTAGATACATCCTTATAAACACCTATTTTTCTGACCCTGTGGTGACACTGAGGAGTTCAGCCACTGTGGTCACATTTATAGCAGGGGTAAATGGTGTGTTTTCTGTTACAGTTAGTGTATAGGTGTGATTGGAGGTCACTTGAAGAGCTGCCCCTGCCTGTGCGTAGTTCCCATGCTCACTCTGGAGCCCCAGAAGCCTGGCTGATTTATTTGGAGTTGGGGTAGCCACTATGGCTCGTGTGCCGGGCTGGTCACTGCAGTCAGCAGGAGAGTCATGAGAAACATGAGTGTGACATACTGTGTTGCTTGTTGCCAAAGCCTCGCGTCTGGTCACTGGGACATCGTGTGGCCATGGGGACTTCGGGTCAGCTTCTGTAGATAGAAACTCTCCTTAAAGTTGTGGAGTTGCCTCCCAGTAGAAGATGGTGGAGTTACTTAAGCAGTTGGGTTAGGAAAATACAATAGGCTGCTTAGAGGCAAAAATTCTGCACTGTTTCTGAGTTTTTCGGTTGAAATCTAGTGGAAATAATCTAAATAAAAATTGCATTACAGTAGTATTTTTTTTCATGACACGTTATTAGCAGCTTTAAAAAAAAAAAAAGACTACTCAATAACTTTACAATTTGTTTTGTTTCTTTTTTTTTGTTTTTGAACAGGAACGAGGATGGTGAGCCCTGCATCTTTAAGAAAATTGCTGGAGTCTTGTAAAGATCTTTCTTTACTCGACGTGTCCTTCTGCTCACAAATTGACAATAGAGTTGTCCTAGAACTGAATGCCAACTTTCCTAATGTGTTCATAAAAAAGAGTTTCACCCAGTGACTCACTACATATGCTGCTGTGGAATTCATTTGATGGAGTTGTTTCCTGTGAATTTGTGCTGACTCTTTTTAAGAAGATTATAGATCCCCTATGAAATAGTGGAAAGTATTAATTATCTACACAAATGGGTAAAATAGATTTAAATATATTATGCATTTCTTAAAGAGTTGATATTGTACCTAAGAATTTATTTACTCTGTGTTAGTTGGTGGCACTGCATGTTTTTAAATGCCAGCCATAGGTGTGGCTTTAGTGAGAAGAAAATGGAAAATATCTTCTTAAGTGTCCCTTTATAGGGTGTTACACACAATAAACTATGTTAATATCCAGGTGAAAGCAGAAGTTCAATATTTAGCAGTAAGAAAAAGATGGGTGCTTCCTTTTTTTATGTATGTGTGTTTGTATGTGTGTATATAAATGTATACAGACGTATTTGTATATACATACACAGATACTGTAGCATTCTAGTTTGGCCTGCAGCATAAGATGTTACGATCTGGCCTATAATTAGTTGTTTGAAAACCTGTTTACGCTTGTATAAGAATGGATTGAAAAGACACTTTGTCGTCTTTTTTTTTGTTTTTTTTTGACAATGAACTGTATCTGATACGTTTTTCTCCCTTCCTCCACCTGAAATAGATGTAGTGATGTTTTACAGTCCAGCCTAAGCGACACAGCAGATAAATGCAAGAACCTTCCACCTGAATTTAGAGCAGAAACGAAAGAGAAAATTACCAGCTGCTTCTCTGGTGTGGGATGTAAAGTTTGAGACAGGTACTTAGTGTCGTAACTGGTAATGTGTAGAAAACTCCAGAACAATTTTCTTTTCAAATTTCTGTCATGGCTAAGACTTGATTTGTGATACATTTGGTTATCATGCAAAGTACTATAAAAATCTAAAAAATAAAACTTAAAAAATAGAAAACAAAAAAAACCCAACCACAAAAAATAGAGCTTAGGGTCATGCATTAGCACTTAGCACCTGTCCCTTACACTGGCCTCAAATCTGCTGTCAAGTGTAAAAACAACCAACTATATTCAGTAAAACAGCAATGAAAATATAGCAGGTTTGAAACAAGGGAAGTATGATTTGGTGATTTAATAATCACCAAATCTTAGTATTGCATTTGCTTTGGGGTTTTTTTTGTTTTTCTGAGAGGTGATCGCTCAAAGTACTGTTGCACTCTCTTTAACACTGTTTAGCCTCTGGAGAAGGAAAACTTTGTCAGTGTTCAAATTCTAGAGGTTTTTTCCTTTTGCACTTCCTTGGATTAAGTTTTTCTTTTTTTTTTCCTTGAATACCACTACTAGAGTGTGTTGCTATGTACAGCCTGAGTTTAGAATTTTACCTTTTTAGCCATTGTCGATGAATATGGACTGTGAAGTACAGCCTGTCAATTGATATTGGCTCCACTATTATTGTATTGATGGCACACCTACTGGAATAAGAAGGAAAATATTTTGCCCGGCAGAAGTAACATTATCACACCGAAGATCACTGGCAGCAAACACTTCAGCTCATGCAGTAAATAACCAACCGCTACTAGAATCATTAAAGGTTTGACAATCTCTCTGACTCCTGAATGAACGCTTTGAACTCCATGTGCTGGTGCCAATACTTCATAAACCATGTCGTCAAACAGCTACAGGACATTTATCTGATTTTATAAAAAGACCTTTTTGTTCAGATTTTTAAATTTTACAGAATATTTTGGGAATTCCAGATCCGAAGAAGGGCATGCACGGTTGGCTTTTTGATTTTTTTCCTCCACACAGATGGCACAATGGGATTTCCAACTAGATTATGCCATTCCAGTTGTTATTTTTTTTCCAGAAAATGACATTGTCAGAGATCTTTAGGTTTAAGATTTATTTTTTTTTCCATGCCGACAGATGGCAGCTGCGGTGTGACTCTGTGTGAGACCTCATTTCTTTCAGTCAGGTTTGGGTTGGTTAATTTTTCTGGGAGCTTAACTTCTAACTATTTTTTTTTTAATCTACAAGTAATATTTTTCATTGTAACTGAGTATTAAAGATTATTGTCTGACTTACAGGAGAACACAGGTTCAGATAATGGGAGTTTACAAAGAACAGTATTTCAGAACAAACTTTTTGTTGTGAAATGTCACTTCTCAGGGTGCATCTGTGTTTATCTCCTGTTGTTTTTTTTTTTTCTTAGAGATCTTTCTTGTTTGTTTTTCACTGTAAATAGAATGGGATGTGGATGAAGTGATAGCCATTGTGCCTTCAAACTGGTAAACTTGGTAAATAATACAGTTTCACTTCTACAGCATCACTGAATCAAATAAGTGTTTTTGTAATCATATATGTGTAAAGGATTTCATTCTCTATTGCTTTTTAGGTAGTATAAAGGAGGTTTAAGTTGACAGTTTGTTCATACTGAAAGACTTTTTTTCTTATGTTATGCCTTCTGTTTGAAATTGGTTTTGTCAGGAATCCTCTATTGTCGCTTGAAAGATAAATTGAAGTCTGCTTTTTATTTGGACTATTTAAAACTTAGCTATTACTAACACAATTAATTCAAATAGCTGAGAAATAATTGGGAGAGACTTCCATCTATAGTAGTAGACTTTAACTTTCAATCAGCGGGTAAGAAGCTCTTTTAGCTATGGCTTTATACGTCCAAGAAGTCTTCCAGCAAAGAGAGGATAGACCAGACTTGATGTTTCTAATATTTACAGGGTAAAGAAAATAGCATGCTTTCCTTATACAGCACAAAGAAAGAAGAAAGGATCACTGTCTTTTTAGTTCTGCTATTTTAGACTTATGTGTGTATATCTATTTATACATATGTATGTATAAATTATACATATATATGCACAAAAGTTTGTGTGTGTATATATGAAAATCTTTTGTATCTGTGTACATACTTATATGTCTAAATCTTGCAGCTTTTCCTGTAGGAATTACTTTTGTGAAGTGAACGTAATAGCAAAAGGTGTCTCACAGCAGTTCTGTTTTCAGCTGGTGTTTTACTGTACCTTGAGACCGAGTTCCTCTCCACCCGTGCAGCAGGAAAAGCCTGGGCAGGAGGTGTGCTGGATTTCCTCTGTTGCTTTGCCCAAGTGCCTTTTGGTTTGTCTACACGTGAAAGGTGTTGCAGGGTATGGTAGCGTGTGAATGCAAAGTCCGATAACTACTGTGGACTGTCTCCTTGTGAAGCAGTCATATAGAGGGAAATTTATTCCAGTTTCATTTAATACAAAATAAATGATGGCAATTCCTCAGTTGGAGGAATTTAGTTATTCTGGAATTGGGTCAACATCTCCAACTTTAGACCGTCCCTCAGTCATGTTATCTAAATTCTGCTTTTAAGGATATTCCTTTTTTTTTTATCATGTAGTTTGATCTTGTCTGTCTTTCTGAAACATTGTAAAAGATGTGCTTTGGCAAGAGATGTTAAAAAAACATTGCTAACATGTCCAAAAAAAGGAGGCTTGCTCTGACGTGCCTCTATTCTGAAACTAAAGGAGGGCTTTCGTACTATCTGTACAAAATAGGTGTGGGATGGCATGTAGGTAGATATGTCATTCTTTTGGTCACTTTAAAAATTAATATGATAATTTTAGCATTTAAAGCATCTTCCCAACTCTTGAAGGCTTCAATTCAATAGTGTACTTAGGTAATCCTGAGTTGCCTGGCTAGAGAGCTGTATGGAAATGGATGGGGTTTCTGGTGTTTAAATTATGCGCATGATTAAGTACATTAGTGAGCAGGACTTGTACGGAAGAACAGTTTCGCATAGGAGTTTGGACCTTAAAATCCCTGTGCACTTGGAGGTCCAAATTTCAGACAAAAAAACAAAACAAACAAAAAAAAAAAACCCAAAACCAAACCCTTGTATTTACTGCCTGATTCTTTCCTTGGGGCTGTCACGCCAACTTTTGCAGATACAAGATGTCCAGTGATCATGGTACACAGTGAGTAGAATTCATCTCACTGAATGGTAGCTCTCTGAAAGTCAGACATGTAGTTTCAGGGAGGAAGCTGGGCACCTCTAGAGAGCTATTTATCTCCTCCTAAGATAGATATTTAAGGAAAGCAGAATGAATCATTTTCTAGAGATCCTCTCTGGAGACTGTGTAAACTGTGATTTAGCTCAGGTTAGATATTTGGCTTTAGAATACTAAACTGAGACTCATTCCATCCAGTGTTGTCCTACCTATCTTGGAGTAGCAAAAAACAAGACAGGAATGACATCCATCCCCAGACCTCAAAGCCCTCCAAAATCCATCCAGAAAGAAGCAAATTAAAGAGATGCTGACAACTTGAAACGTCAGTGTTTTAAATGGCAGGATCTACTTCTGCCCCCGAGTCCCTTGCGAATGCTGGTGATGTGTCTTTTTTATTTTTTAATTTTTTTGGTGAAAATGCATCCCCTTTCTCTGTTCTGAAATCTCATCTACCTGGCTATATGTATAGTTCTGTAAATGCATGACATTAACAGGAAAACGTAATTAATGTATTGCCGCTATTTTGATAATCTTTTGTATTGCTATAATTAAGGCTATGACTAGTTTAACGGCTTTCCTGTTATCAGAAATGCACCCACTGTGCATTTGCAAAAATTGTGTGTTTAGTCCTGATTCTCACTGCGTGTACTTATTGCATCTTATAGGATATGTTTCCCATGTCACATCTGCAGGACTAATACATTTACAAAAACTAGAAAAAATGTAGCATTTTATTATATGGAGTATGGGGGTGACTTTATATATAGATTTACATGTTCATTAATACTCTTTTGCAATGATTCTGTAAGTTGTAGCTTTTGAGATTACTAGGCTAGAAATTCCAGGTTTAATGCATCTGTACATGCTGTGTTAGACACAGTCAACATTTTTCCCAAATGGAGGCATTTGTCCTTCACCAAGATGGTGATTTCTGTGATTTTTAGATTTCTGGCTTGATAATGAAATCCAGGAAGGGCTGTTTGTTAAATATTACCAGGCATGGGACAGGTTGTGAGAACTGACGTGAGGAAGGGCTGAGGCATGAGTCGCGTGTGTTACAGATCCTCATCATTGTCAAAGAAGGGCCTCAGCAAGAGGTGGCTTTTTTTAAGAAGAATCAGCCTCAGCAGTAGCAGGCAGTGGTGAGATTTTCCTTTTCAGCTAATGGACTAAGTACTGTTATTATTGTTTGAGTTATGTAGCTCTACTTTCTCCCTGTCTTGTTTTCATTTAAGAATGATAAATGGCACAGTTAGGACAGACAAAGTTAGGATCCTTTGTGAGGAATGAAGTTTTTCTCTTGCATGTTTTGTTCCCATTTTCTAAAAACAAACAAATAAAAAAGCCTCAACTGTTTGAAAGCTCTCTCTTTTTCCTTGGATACTGAAGAAATGCATATGTCAAGAAAGTTGAGAAAAGAAACAAAGGGGACTTATCCAGATTTATCTGGAAACTCATGAAAGGGTGGCCAGAGCTATTTATAGACGTGAGAAAGTAAGTGCATCTTTCTAGACCAGCTGTTTTCTTTCCCAGAAATTTAGTTTCCCATATAATTTCACATGCTCATACTTCAAAGTCAAGATTTAGCATTTAGATGCTCTTAGTATTGACCTTTCATGTACATACCTGCGCAGTAATTCCTGATGTCTCCTTGTTTCATTTTTATGAACTACATAAAAAATATTTTTTCTTCACCTACCACTGCCCGTCTGCATTTTTTGTTAATCGCTGAAATGATTTTGTGCGTGCACACACAGATGCACGTAAGACTTAATTGCTTAGGATTTTTGTAATTTGTCCTTTTTTGAGGACAAATAAACTGTGGTTTTCAGGTAAAAATGGTGAGGAGAAGGCTGAAGGGAAACCTTATCAATGTGTAGGAATACCTGATGAAGGGGAGCGATGAAGAAGAGGGAGGCAGATTCTTCTCACTGATGTCCACGGACGGGACAAGAGGCAAATGGGCGCAAACTGAAACACAGGAGACTCCATCTGACCAGAGGAAGACACATTTTATGGTGAGGATGACCAAGAGAGCCTGTGGAGTCTCCATCCTTGGACATATTGAAAAGCTGTCTGGGCATGGGCATGGGCCTGGGCAACCAGCTCTAGGTGGCCCTCCTTGATCCAGGGGGCTAGACCAGAGGACCTCCAGGGGTCCCTTCCAACCTCAGCCGTTCCGTGACTTGGCTTTTGGTTCTTCTGTTTGCTGAAGATGATAGGGAGGAGAAATGAAATGATACCTATCTTAAGAAACTTGCAGTGTCACAAGAATCTTGTTCATTTACTCATTTCCTTTTTTTTTTTTCTTTAAGGGAAATCATATTTTTCTTGGTTTAGGTTAGTGGGAAAATCTAAATGTAACTTATTAAAATTTTGCTAGTGTTTTCAACATACAGTTCTGTGATGTACAGAACGCACATGGTTAGTTTACAGGAGTATTATTGTCACTCCGAAGTCTGAAAGTCAGACCAAGGACTAAGAGAAATATCCCTGTTCTTGGGTACTGACAATAGTTTGTGTTTAGAAACTGAGTTACCTGTAATATATTAGGAACGGTTTAGTTTGCATATTTTTAGTATTTGTTTACATAGATTTTATAATAAATTTGGATTACCATGGTTTAGGTGCCAGTTGTTTCTGCTTACTCTATTGGAAACTGGGTATAGTGGTTAGCTGTTCCAAGTGTCAAAAAATGAAAATTTGAGTTCAGATGAAAAAGAGAACAAAATTTATGAAACACTGAACTGTCTGAGCATTTCAGGGAGATACTGTGTATAATTGTGGTGAACTACCATCTTTTGTGCATTATTTACCATTAGACCCTTGTCAAGAGCTGTTGGACAGTGCAGTCAGCCCTTGCCTCTCGCTGCCAGGAGATGGGCTCTGTCAGACCTCGGTCTCTGCAGATCTGTTTTCTTCAGGGCAGTGCCACAGGTTCCTGCACGTACACACTGTTCAGGAGCTAATAGAGGCAAATTAAAAATAGTTGGTTTGGTTGTGATTTGGAAACTAATGGCTAGTCTATGTTTGGAGTTATTTTGGAATAGTTACTGAAAATGAATTATAATAACCAGGAACTGGTGTGTTTGTGAGGGTGGGAGGGCGTGCACTTTGTGATTTAACTCGTATACAAA
>KZ506737.1:81102-103877 GCA_002844005.1 Limosa lapponica baueri | reverse complement strand
CAGTATCCATACTGTATGGCACTGCATGGGGTGCAGCCGACTCCGACCAACCAGCCCCACAGGGCATGGCCCAGCCCCGCAGCCAAAATGGTGGTGCCTCAGGGAAAACAGGTTTAAAAAAGGGCAAAAAAAATGCCATATGGGCAGATTGAGGAAGAAACTGTGGAAAAGCTGCCTTGCAGACACCAAGGTGAGAGGGGAAAGAATGGAAGAGGTGCTGCTTTATGGTGGGGCAGAGATTCCCCTTCAGCTGAAGAGACCATGGTGGAGCAGGAGAACAGCATGAGGAGGAAGCATGTGCAGAGAGGAGCTACTATGGATTGATCACAGCTCCCATTCCCCACCCCATGAATGAAGGAGTGAAGTTGAGCCAGGGAAAAAGGGGGCAGGGAGATTGGTTCTTTACCATCCTAATCTACTTTTAATTGGCAAGAAATTAAATTAATTTTCCCCAAGTCAAGTCTGTTTTGCCTGTGACAGCAATCGGTGGGTGATCTCCCTGTCTTTATCTCAACCCAAGAGCTCTTCCACCTGATTTTCTCCCCATCTTGTGGAGGAGCAAGGATGTGAGAGCAGCTGGGTGGGTGCCTGGCACCAGCCAAGGTCAACTCACCAGAGTTACATCTTGTACCAAAAAGAGATGGGAAAGAAGAGGAGAGCACAAGGGTAGGGTTGCCTTCCCTCTTATCCTGGCTGCTGCCCTCCAAAGGGAACTAAGCCCAACCTGCATAGGGGCACGTGGAGGAAACCAAGAGATGGGTGTGAGGGGGACTATGGGGCACAAGCATGACCTGGGATAATCCTGAGAAGATCTGAGGGTTGCTTGTGTCTGGGGACAGAGAGAGACAAACTTTGGAGGTGACACTCCCCCTCACCCATGGAATACCACATAGGATTAGTAAGTGCTGAAAGACACCGAAAGCAGCTGGAGTAGAAGACCGAAACCGGAGAGATGTCTGACCCTGCAAGGGAGGAGAGGGAAGGGGAAGAGATAGGACACCTTCTAGGTCTTGCGATGTGCTTTTCAAGAAAGGTAGCTGTCATTCCTACTCAGCTCTGGCTAACCACAGCCCTGGACAATAGGTATCACAGACTCCCATTAGAGATCAAGAACAGTTCAGTGAGCCTACAGCTAGACAGCAGCTCCAAAAGTCACAGTTAGATTCCCCATTTTGCCATGTTTCCTATGTTACCGTGTTCGCTGACTCTAGAAAAGGGACTGAGTTACACTGAAGAACGGGAGGGCTGTAGACACTCCAGGAGCTGCACAGCCATAAAAAGTAGCACTGATGGATAGCTGGGCTCTCGAAAAGAAAGCCCTTCTCCAAATGAGTGATGACTCAAGGGAAAGTTGGTCTTAAATTTTAATTTATGCCTTAGCTGTGAACCACCTCTGAGTAAAAGAACAGTGAGTGACTATAACTACCCTTCAGCTGCATTTTTTTAATGTTAAAGAACTTCATAAAGAAAATACTATTAAAATATGTTCAGTAAGCTGATGCAACAACCCCTTCTGGAAGCACAGTGCATTTACAGATGCACAGTGTGACTTCTATTAGCTTTCTACTAGCACAGTTTAGACGCCTCAGTAATAGTGGCTAGGTTTGGACTGCTTATTATTTCTTCATGTGTGGTAAAGAAAACACCTTTTGTTTAGCAAAGCAAAGACTGTTGACAATGAACAATGACCTGCATGAGACAAACGTACAAACAATTTAGAAATTGTTCAAAACATTTAATTGTTTTAGATAGAATAAGCACCATGTGTTTCTTAAAATCATGACTTAACACATGATAGTATTCAATGCATACCAGAATATTAGAGATAATCTAGTATTTGATTTAAGAACAACTGAACCATCTAGTTAGCTGATTTAGCCCAAAAAAATTATTTGGAAAGATGAGCTATTTCTGAGGATGTCTTGTTCCCTATTGTTCCTTCTTAAAAGCAACTTTAAATTGAGATTATTATTACTTATTTCATTACTTCTTCAGTTTTTCTCAAAGTGAATCTCGTTACAAGAAGCTATGTTTGTATCTGCCCAATATTTAAATGCTGCTATACGTGAGGCTTTTGTGAAAGCTAATGTTTGTAAATAGAATTAAAATTATAACAAAAAACTATGTATGTGATACTTTCTATTAATGATGGGTTAATCTGACTTACACTACAGCAAAAGTTTTAAGTAGCTAGCTCAGAAACTTTCTTAATGTTTAAACCGAGGCCTAACTTGAAATCACTAAAGATGTCACACAATTTAGTCTGTAATACAGTTGTTATACATGAATTTTGATCACGTAAGTCTGAATACACCTACATAAGAAGAGACAGTATAAACATATATGAAAAATCTTACCTACTGTTGTTCCTTATAAGACACGCTGTTTCACTATTATTGCAGATTGCCAGCTTTTACGATATTATTGAGACTCCTATGATATTTGGTGGTGTTTTTAGATTACCAGAGGAATGTGCTAGGAGGAAGACTTGCTATTACATTAAAACACTACCTTCTTTTTGTTTCTGCTCAGTGGGCTAAATCCTACTCTGTACGCTCCTAACACAGCCATGAAGTTGCCAATGGGGTTGTGCTTTTGCACCTAAGGATAATTTGGCCCACTGGGCATGGTGTGCCCCACCAGACACCAACATTTGAGCACATCATGAGGTGCTGTGACACTTGAGCACGGCGAGAACAAGAGGTGAGTAATGAAAACGTATCAGTGGGCAAACTGAAAGGTGGGGAATTCAAGGACATTATTTGTTATATTTCTGCAGTGAACCTAACTAAAGATGAATGATCTAGGGATTACATTTTAATGTTGGCCCGCCTTTACGTGGGTTTTTGTCTCCTTTTCCATTTGTGACCTCTTCTCAGCTTGCAGCCTTGGGTGGCCGAGGCGCTGGGGAGCCGAGGTGACTATCCAGGAGGCTGAACTTCACTGCTGCTGGCTGGTATAAACTGCCCTGTCTTCTCATCAGCACGGCTGCAGCTGCTGCAGGGAAAAACAGCCTTTAAAGCCATTCCCCTCTGCGAAATGAGCCATGTGAATAACCAGCTGGACGGAAGCCTAACAGATATCTCCTCCTCACCACTCACTACAGCGCGCAAACTGCAGTACAGGATTTTTATACATTCAGAGTTCGTGACTCCTACTTATGTCAATAGCTTTGACTTTCTCTTGGACATCTAAGAACAACTGTCGAACTGCTGGCACCAGGCTTTATAAATACCAGCCACAGTTCATAAACACTGAATTAAGAGTAATTACTGGCCTAACGAACATCAAACGGGAAAGAATGACGAGATGCAGGCAAGAGATAATTTAGCAAATGAGATGAAAAAGGTGGAGGACAAGTGAGTAATGGAATGCGATTGGCAAGCAAGGTGGAGGAGAGCCCACAAAACATGCCAGTACATTTTGACTTCCCTTCGTGCTGTACCTTGCTCTGATGACCAAGCTTTTCCTTGAACTTATCACAGAACGGTTCGGGTTGGAAGGGACGTTAAAGATGATCGAGTTCCAACCCCCCTGCCGTGGGCAGGAACACCTCCCACTAGACCAGGTTGCTCAAAGCCCCATGCAGCCCAACTTAGGACTATGGGTCCAGAAGGGACCCAGCTGGGTCACTGAATCGAGTCCTCCCTATGGCAGGCAGACACATTTCATTAATAAAGCTCAAGCCTTAAAAATGAGCTGGTTTTCTTGCCCTTGCTACTGCTCTTGAAAGGCAAGATTTGTCCAACAGAGCTACCCAGTGGTTTTGTGAAGTGTGAATGAGGCTAAGGCGAGGCAAGCAAAAAGAAACGAGTCAGAGACGGCTTTCGTGGGACAAAGGTGTCATTGAAAGAGTGCACAGGAGCTCCAGAAGCAAGCTGTTAGCACTCCATGCTGAGAAGACTAGCGAGCCAGGGGAGTTATTTAAGAACGTCTGCAAGCAGCCACGTTGCTTTCCATCCTTGTTAGCCTCAAGAAACAATGATCCTTTTTTGCTCAAGAAAGCACAGCGAATTGCTCTCGATGCATGTACATATATGTAATCACTTCTCAATAGCCCCTTTGCCAAACTGTACCAAAAAGGAGTTTCCCTTTGGGCGGTACAAGCAAAAATTCACTCTCTGCACTTGTTTTAAGGCAAGATGTGCAAATGGGTCTCACATAAGGCATGTATCAGCCTGTAAATACTCCAGAACTTTGGTCTACCATCATTAATATTGTATCTGCCAACTGTCACTTGCCAGCAACAAAAAATCTGACCTGGATCAGATATAAAGTTCGCTTCTATTTCTGTTGAACTGAACTGTTTTTGGCTTTAAAACTTACGCTGGCTGTGGGGGCCAGACATTACCTGATCCTGTTTCTCAGGACAAAATTGCCCCTTCTACAATGCTGGAACAGATTTAAACATGCATAGCAACTTTCTAATGAGCACTGATTGAATTTGTGCTTTCTGGCACACGGCTGTGTCGTTCTTGACATGGTACAGGATTAGCCATGTCATGGAAGCAAAATCCCCAGGAAGGATCCAGCCTCCCGGCTGCTAAGGGCAGACGAACCCCTCACAACAGGACACAGCCTCCACCTTCCCAGGGGAATAACCTGAGCACAGGGCCACGCCACCAGGGTACTTTTCTCCTTCTCCACTCTCTAAACTGGTGCTCCTGTCCACATCGGGGCATCGCTTGGGAAGGGGGGACTGCGGATTTAAATGTCTCCAGGCTGATCAGAGCCCAGCACACCACCTCTTACTTCTCACACCCATGCTGGTGTTACGAGGCTGTTGGGTAAATGCTGTCCCACTGTCTGTCATATTCGGGCTCCACCCAAATATGTCATAGAATTGTCTAGGTTGGAAGGGACCTTTAAGACCATCTAGTCCAACCATCAACCTAACTCTGATAAAGAACCCTCACTAAACCATGTCACTAAGCACTATGTCTGTCCATCTTTTAACCATACTGCCAGGGATGGTGCCTCAACCACTTCCCTGGGCAGCCCATTCCAATGCTTAATAACCCCTTCAGTGAAGAATTTCTTCCTAATATCCAATCTGAACCTCCCCTGGCGTAACTTGAGGCCATTTCCTCTTGTCCTATCGCCTGTGACTTGGGAGAGGAGACTGACTCCCACCTCTCTACAACCTCCTTTCAGGTAGTTGTAGAGAGCGAGAAGGTCTCCCCTCAGCCTCCTGTTCTCCAGGCTGAACAACCCCAGCTCCCTCAGCCACTCCTCATAAGACTTATTCTCCTAATCGCTTTGCTTCTTCCCCGTGATTATTTAGGGATACACAGCTCAACTGCCCCGACTTGGTTGGCCAAGGCCAAGCGCCGTCAAAAATCCTGCAGTTGGATGCCTGTAGGTGGCCTGGATCTGGGGCCTCCTCGGCATGAAAAGGGCTATACGCTAACACACTGCCATTATGGCTGGTGGTTTTCAGTTACCACAACCTGATTTATTTTCTTCATTCAAATTTCCTCCGAGTGAAAGGGATGAAAACTCATCCCGTCACTAGGCTCACGAAGACCCACTAGAAGTACGTTTCATGTCTACATGCTATCTTTGATTTAAAGGCAAATATGAGCCCCTTGGGTTAAAGATGAATGAAATATTTAAGAGCAGGAGAAAACTAAGTAACCATCAAGAGTTTTGCCTCTCTTTATAGCTAAGCCACGTAGTATTAACTAATGCTGTAATGACTCATTATGAGATGATGCTTGTTGGTGTGAAAATAGAGAAAATTCCAGCATCCTGAAATATTGAAGCCTCTGGCTCATTTTATCTTAATACCTCAGTTTTTTGCATTAAATTAACTTCTCTGCTAATAACTTTGTAAACGTAAGATACGTATAGGCCTGCTGATACACCGCAACATAATAAAAACTGAATTATGTGAAGTTGCTTTTTTAAAATAATTAAAAACCTGTTTCTGCTTTTTCAAAGGATTTCCAAACTCAGAGTCTGTTTGCTTTTGTTTCACATATTAAACTCCTCACGCTGCTTCCTCTAAAGGATGCCTAAAATACAACCTGCTAATCAAAGTGATTGCTCGTGACAGACTTCCAAGCGGCCCTGACATCCACCCACAAGCCCGGCCGGCCACTTGCAGGGTGACACAGGTCTGCGGCAGGGACACATCTGACGTGGGACTCCCCCAAGCATAATGCCAAGGCCTATGTTAGGTAAAATGTCAGCCTGGACAGTGGGGAGGCCCCTCTGGCCTTGCTAGCTCTTATGCATGCTAAGGTGATGTATTTGCTCTCGCAAACATAGCCACGGATTTTTATTGCAATGGAAGTTTAAATTATGCATAAATGAACAGGTCTGAGGTACCTCAAATAAGCCCGAAAGAATCATGTTTGCTATTGCCAAATGTCTGCCCGAGAAACTTCTTTCCAGTTGCTTCCTGTGCATGCTGGCATACAGCAGGTGAAAGAAGATTATCTCGAGCTGTAAGCAATGGCTGCTTTGCACTAACCTCCATTAGGAAAGGAAGACTAAATACTAGCCCACACCCCAAAATTAACATTTACAAGAATCTCACTAGTAGTGCCGTTCGCGCTCATTAGTACCGCTCTTACACACGTGTGTGTGTCTGTGTGTCTGCAGAGCATGAAGGACTGAAGTAACAAAGCAACATTGGCTGCCCGACTCCCAGAAGGATGATATTGGAAAATATGGTTAAGAAAATTATACGGCCCTCATGCTTTAGCACAATATGCTACTGATCTGCCAGCCTCAGAAACACTGTGAAATAAGTAGTTTGAACCTAATAGTAATCTACCACTCACAATGACCCCATGACCCAACAGCACCTAAGTACGTTTCCATCAGCCTCCACCCTCTCTGAGCCATGGACATCAGGAACTGGATGACACTGGGAGAGAAAGGAAGAGCCTCTCCCCTCCCGTCTTCAGGCACCTGCATCCAAATACAACTGCCCCAACGTTCCCATGCAGCTAGTAGAGGCAAATGGCTGCCTTCAGGGGTGCTGAGCCCACCAGTCTCCATGGACTGCACAGGGAATTCAGTGGTGTGAGCCACTGGGGCACCAGCCCTGGCAGAGGAAAGCGGTGCCCCCTTGAGCCACTGTGGACCAGCTCCTTGCTGGGAAGAGGAGGAGAGGAGCCTTTGCCATGTGGGTCTGTCACGCCTTGGTTTTCTGGGAAAGGAACAAAAGTGTCTGCGGGATCTCAGCAGGTGCCTGAAGATGGGGTGATGGCAACAGCACTGTGTGGCCTCGCCTGCTCCCACTCTCCCTGCCTGCCCCCGTTTACTTAATGCCATAGAGGCACCCCAGTCCCCAGCAGAAATACTGAAGAAAATGATCTTTGGCCTTATGGCCCCAGTGGTCAAATTTGCAAGAGGAGTAATTCACAGGGGGAGATGGTAATCATCATTAAACCCCAAAATCTGCCAAGAGTTATAAATACTGTCATTTCTAAACCATAACTTTGATCTCTACGTTTGGCAAGTGGCACAGTTCGGTACCTGAAATATTGCAAGGAGGAAACTGTTGGCCAACAGTGACTTCTTTACCCGTTTCTTAAACTGCCACTGTTTCAAATACCTCTGATAAAAATGTGCATCTGGGTGGATCAAATGCCAAGTAGAGGGACTGACACATCTCCACCCTTCTCAGTTAGTCTTGGAAAATAGGTTTTATAACTGTGCAAGCCCAGCCTCCCACTGTAGCTTGATGTCTGAAGCAACTGAACATCCCCCTTCTTGGCAGTTTTTTTAGATAACAGGAGCCCAACGTGGATTTCCCCAGCAGGAGAACGTCAAAGGAGAACGTCACAGACACCGCTGTGTGTTTTTACCAGTGGAGGCAATGCCTCCAGATGCAGGTGTGTAGGAGCTATTTGAAATGATGCCCTCAGAGATTAAGTGTTATACGCAGGTTTACTTAACGTGTTTTAGGAAACCAAATCGTGGCTTTATGGACCTAAAAAATGCATGGGAATGATGGTATCCATTATTTTCTCCTCCTAAGCTGGTCCATACTATATGAAGCACACATAGGGCATTTTTCTTCCTATTTAAAGTTCATTATAAGTGCTTTATGCGTTGGAAAATGCTCTGAGCGCACCTATCAGATTTTCAATCAAAACAGCCTGGTGTCTGGTAGGGGCAGCAGAATTGGTCAATTTATTTCATAAAACTTTATGTACAAAGCAGCAGTATCCATGAACTTAATGGTCAGAATATAGAGTCTACAGGGGTAATTTTTATTACAATTTATAGCAAGATTACCCATACTCCACAGTTTTCAGATTTTATTGAGATTTTATGGGACTATATGGCTAGAGCAGTTAACTGCACCCTGCACCGCTATGGTTCACAGAGAATGGGAACTGGCACCGAATGCACAGTGTAACTAATCTACCAGAGAATATTAATTGCTATGATCCAATCAAAGGCAATATTTAAAATCATTTCACCAGTCAAATAATTTGCCATAAACCTGTAAAAGAATAGCTGTGTGGAGAAATACAGAGGTGAGAGTGATTGCATGGATGTAATATATGCACATATTTAAGCACCTCTGTCACTTGGTTGTATACATAAACATACAACACCATTTTTTTTAAGCAAAGGACTTTTCTCTTTCTAAGCTATTTGAATACAAGACCTAATCTACGCAAAAAACAAACTACTGAGACTACTGAGATTTATATCTCACTGAGCATCCAATATACAAATACTCTATCACCACAAGAAAGCAGGGAAAACAATAAGGACAGAATATATTTAATATTAAGTAAAATGTAAAGCCACTACAAAACGGTAGCAGATTGCAATTCACACACTGCAACAGAGACATTTTAAAACCAGAAAGTTTCCAGCAGGTTGGTCCAAGGCACAATAAAACCCACGGCAGGAGTAAAATAAATGAGAAGTTTTATGCATGTGTTTCTGCTGGATCCAAATTTGTGGCAGAACAGCAACTAGATCAAAGCTCAGCCCTGGTGAGAGAACAGAGCTGAAGGACCAGAGGCATTCTTCGCCTGGAAGAGAAGGAATTAACAGCTTCCAAAAGATGCAGGGACTCTGGATACGAGCAAATGGATTTCCTCATCCTCCTTGTGGCAGGCTTCACAAATAAAATTGGAATACGTATCTACCTCATTCCCTTCCCAAACCTGCTCATAGTTAAAAACATACATGATGTTAAATCCACTGTTGATAAATCTCAGAAGAACATAGGCTTCTGTAGTGGAAAAACCTAAGCCTGTCACTAGCCAGTCACCAGAAATATGATTTTTCTGGAGATTTAAGTAGAAGACTGTTTACGGGACTCCCCATAGTCAACCCAAACTACTTTGTCTTCAAGCAACTTCCTTCTCAATTTCAAATACCACAGCATATCTTGTAACCTGTGTTTTAACTCTCCATTCTGGCAAGAATTACTATTTACTCTAGTTCTTAAATATATGCACCATCTCCAGGAACACAGGTCCCACCCCGAACGCAAGCCTCTCCTCTGCCGGCTTCTCGTCTCAGATAGCCATTGCCAACCTGCTTCTCCTTTCCAAGAACCACTAATACTTCTTCCAGACAAACCAAGCAAACAGGGGGAGAGAGATCCAGCATTGTGGGAGGCAGGAGGGCGGTGGTGGACAGGTTGGAATAGGTACAGCCACAAAGGATTTTTCTGAGTAATAGCAAAAAAAAATACAGCTAAAGTAGAAAATCTCCTCCCCAATGCAATTCAGATCCAAAATAACCATCTACTAAAGTGTAGGAAGGATAATCGCTTCACATGAAATAAAAAAGGCAACACTACTGGTTTTAATTAAGAGTCTCTTCCATAGCATAATTTATATAAACAAACAGACCATATAATCTGGCCCTTAAACATATGGAATGGCTCTCTAAATTCCTAACTTTGTACTACAAATTGCGTTTATTTTTGTGGAATAAACTTTACAGTAGGCAGAAATAACAGGCTGTACTTGAAAAAAAAAACCAAGGGCAGTGGCTAATGTAATCTAGTGATATTACTTAAGTTGCACAAAAATCTGTAGCAGAAGGTACTGCATTTTTACTACTATCCACAGCAAGGAATATGGCAGGAGTAAACTGTGAAAAGGCACAATCTCCGTATTTCTGCTGGGTCGATACACAGACATGGTAACATAAAAACAGTCCACGCCAATGTCATTACAGATGTTTACGTATACGGGAAGCAGATGAAGCTCAGCTGGCAAATTTAAATTTAAAATGTCCTGAACGCTGGATTTTGCAACTGGTTGCATCTTTTGAAAACTTTAAAACCATTAAGAGTGAGAACCCAAGCACTTGAACCCAAAAACCCAGAAGTATCAAGGCTGCACAGGTCCTTGGTGCACCATCATCAGGAGGGAGCTTCTAAAAGGCCTTTCAAAGAATGGAGTAACTCTTCTGAACTACAGAAAACAACTTTTAGGGATACTATCTTTGGCAAAATCTGCCACCAGAGGGACATGATTTCCCAGTAGTATTCATGGATGTCTTCTGAAAGCGAAGCAGTGGGAGGCTAATGGGACCAGAGTTTACAGGGGAATGTGTTGCTGCCATGGTGGGCCCTTTCACTCCTGTCTGAGCCTCTCCTTGTTCCCCTGAACCCTGCCCAGATCTCTCTTCTACCCTTCTTTTGCTCCTTCCCCTTTCCTCAGTCTTCAACCCTCTCCCACGTTTCCTCCTGAACATGTTCACACATAGAATCATAGAACAGAATCATAGAGTGGTCTGGGTTGGAAGGGACCTTAAAGACCATCGAGTTCCAACCCCCCTGCCATGGGCAGGGACACCTACCTCCCACTAGACCTGGTTGCTCAAAGCCCCATCCAGCCTGGCCTCGAACACTTCCAGGGATGGGGCATCCACAGCTTCTCTGGGCAACCTGTTCCAGTGTCTCACCACCCTCACAGTAAAGAATTTCTTTCTGATATCTAATCTAAATCTCCCCTCTTTCAGTTTAAAACCATTACCCCTCATCCTATCGCTCCGCTCCATGATAAAGAGTCCCTCCCCATCTCTCCTGTAGGCCCCCTTTAGGTACTAGAAGGCTGCTATAAGGTCTCCCCGGAGCCTTCTCTTCTCCAGGCTGAACAACCTCAACTCTCTCAGCCTGTCCTCATAGGAGAGGTGTTCCAGCCCTCTGATCATCTTCACGGCCCTCCTCTGGATCCGTTCAGAGATCCATAGACATCTCACCACATCTCCTTTTCTCCCCTTTTCCCTTCAATTCTGCCCCTCTCCCTACTTCCCAGCCCCTTCCAAGCTCCTCCTTGCTTTTTCCCAGCCACAAATTCTTTTGCTTTACCCTTTAAGGGGACTCATATTTTTCAGATCTCCAAACTTGGCTTGGTTTCTGCAAGTGCTTATAAAGACCAAAAAAAAGACAACAGTCCAAACCAAACTTGAGGTTCAGGGCGCACAGAAGTTCTAGAGTTTTTCACAAAAAAAAGCTGGAATAAATTTTTCAACATAGAAAATGCTAAATTTTTTTCTCTATGCTGAGTCTCAGGGAAAGCGGAATAGTTTTTTCTTGAAACTTTCCTCCGAAAGAAAGAAAAAGAGAAAAAAGAAACAGCCTGAGGCAGACATGTGGCATGAAAAATGTTAGTTTAAAACAAACAGACAGACTTTGAGCAACTGAACACAGGGTTTTAGTGGAAATCATCAGGCAACCCTATCTGTAGGTGCTGCTACCTGCTGTGCCTCTAATTACACCTTTTAGCAATCCTCGCCATTGCTCAACAGGGAGAAAAAAAGGCGAGGAATGAGTTTTTAATGGTATTTTAATGCTCTAGAATACCTTAATGTATAATAATGTCTAGTGGTCACCGCCTACTCCACACAGAAAAAAATCTCCAAGGGCTTTGTAAGGCTTTGGATCAGAAGACAACAGTGGTGACCACTGAAGAAAGCGAACTTCATCTCTTCACCACGTTGTAGGGGGTGGCAGAGGGGTGGCACCGGACCAGCAGTGCCCACAGGGACTTGTGCCTGTCTCCCATCCCCTCCCTGCCCCAGCAGCCCTAACACATTACTACCCTTCGCGCATATGAAATAACACGAGGATTAGGCTGTAGGGGTCAACTTGCGCAGCCAGGCTGGTGGTTGGAGGGCAGCACACAGAGACCTCCCCCACTTTGGGGGGGGGTCTCCCTGGGGTTCCTCCTCCGAAGTGAGTGAACTGAGAGGTTTTTATCCTGCAAAAAGCATCAGTCAGACAAAAGGGTGCTTTGGTAGCATGATACCCTCGGCTCCCGTTGACCCCCTCGTGGTGTACCCCGTGGCACAGGACCTGATAGGGCGCTGCCGGCAGCTCATGTACACAAGAGTTAATTCTCTGCAAATCCTCCTGTTCTTCAGTGCTGCAGAAAGGGTTTGATTTAATGGAAACCTTGCAAGTGAAAAACAGGAGAGAGGAGGCAGGACAGGGAGCAGAAACGAGCAGCACATGGGGAGGCAGAAAAGGAGATCTGAGACTCTCCTGAAGGAAAGCGCGACGGAGAACGCCAGGACGAATGACGCCACCGAGGAAGATGCACAGTGGCAGAGGAGGAGATGACATTAGAGGTTAGAAATATTAACAGATAAGGAGGGAGAGATGAAGCAGAGCTGCTGAAACTGGCACTCAAAGAACAGTCAGCGAGATGGGAAGGACTAGAGAAAAAAATAGAAAAATAGAAAAAGAAGAGGGAAACAGATGAGGAGATAGTGATTTCTCATGCTGAAGGAAAGAGAGAATTCAAACAGAAGGTGAAGAAAGAAGTATTTGCTTAGAAAAGCAGCTGCCCGGAGGACAGTTTTGTCCAAGAGAGGAAGGTGGACTGGGAAGCATCAGGGGAAGCAGAAAGCCACACGAGCAAAAAGTCTGCAGGCAAGATTAGAGGGATGGTGGTGGTCTGAGAAGGTTTTGTATTAAAATTACAAATGAAATGGTTCTAGTCAAACCTGGAAGGAAGAGGAAAATTTAGCACAAGTAAAATAAAACCGGGAATAACAAGGAAAGAACCCTTCTCTACATCCTGTTTCTTGCATTTTTCCCCTTAAGTACCTGCATCAAGAAAAACAGGAGAGGTCTGAACTTATGTCTAATGCAATTTTCATTCATTTTAGCACTGAAAAGATCTCTGTTCAGGAAAGTGCCTAAGTTCCATTAGAGCGAAGAGGATCTGGATACAGGCTACTGTAAAATATAACTTTAAGTGTTTCGCAACCATACCCCTGGATCATCAACATGGTCTCTGATTTAGCCCCAAAGCGGCAACAACACAGAGATGATGGGACAAATGCTGCCGATAGCTCTATCTGTGGATCGACTTTGTTTCAGCAGCTGTATTTTTTTTGTTTCTGAGAATGATCAATGTTCATGTCAAAGTTGAAGGCAGTGACTCTAGATGATTCTGAAACTGCACTTCTCCTTCAGCTGGTAGAGGATTAGCAACCAATTCAATCTGACAGCAATGTCCTGTTGGCATCTGTGTACATTTATTTCTTGTTTTCAGCACAAAAGCTGACCAGTGAAGGGAAGTTAGTCTACACATATATGAAACTTATTTAATCAGCTGATTTATGCAACAACATTGCGTTTTATTATTTATACTGTTTTACATTAAAGAAAGAAAAACACACTCCAGCAAAGCTGACAAACCTAGCTGACTACCTAGAGTGGACTGTTGCCCACTGTTCTTCTATTGTATTTATTCAAATTAACCTGAACATTTATATCAAAAGAATTAGTGAAAGCAAAATGAGTATAACTGATGAGGGAAAAAAAAAAAATTACAGAACGCTTAATCCCTTCTTTTTCTTCAGCGGTACCTTAGTAAGTGCTGCAGGGCTGGTTAATGATCTCTGCCAATAACAGCACAAAGGCGATACTGTCAGGGCAGCTCAGAAGGCCTGGAGCTCGTGGGCTGAAATCCCTACGGCACATTAAATTCTGGAATTTTGTTGACGAAACTGGGGCAACGAAGTTCCAGTTTTACAAGATCGGGAGGTGCTTCCTATAGAGGAAACTACTACCAGAGCCAACTAGCATCTTTGAAAAGAAAACAAATGCCAAAAATTCTGGATGAGCTGAAGGTCAGGCGCAGCTCAAAGCTCCAAAACCAAAATACATACTAAAACTTCCCTTTTTTTCTTTTTCCCAGACAACATGGCAAAAAGTTATGCTTTCATCCATCATTTCTTGACATGACATAACAGCACAAAGTCCTAAAATTACGTCACTGTGTAATAAAACTTCTTAAACTGTCATTTTGAGGCTTAAAAAGAAACCCAGATCAGTTGTGAGCTCACTTCCTCTGTCCAAGCCTGTTGAGAGGACAATCCACATTCGGGTACTGAGGGAACAGGAGGAGAACCAAAGATTTATGGACAGCAGGATGCTACTAAACATCAGAATGACCCATCCCTGTAGTCCTATACAATAACACACAGTCACCAGTATATCAAAAACAGACAGGAGAGTTGAAGAAAAAAAGGTCTCTTAGTTGTAGAGACCCGTTCATTATGCAATTAGGTACATAGGAGATGTTATAAGATGTATTACTAAACGCCCTGTAGTCTCATAAGCCCTAAAGTAAGGCTATCTGTCAGTACCCTCCCTTACCGCCTAAAGCAATACCTCATTTCAGGGGAGAATTAGCCATATTTTATTCGCTCACACGTGATGAACCTTGAAGTGAGTCTCTCTCATTCCTTCCCTCACGTTCCCATCTCTGTCACTAATGTCTTCTTTATAGAACTATGCTTTTCCAAGTATCTGGGCACATCTGTTTTCTCTTTTCTTCCTCCACCCATCATGTCACCATCTTTAACAAGTTTTTGCTCCCTCGGGAACTGTTACGTTCTCGTTTTTTCTTGCTCTCCAGCTCCCCTTTCTGTGTTCTTTGGACACCTCTCCAAGAGTGTATCTGTCCTTTTGGCATGTGCTTTCTTCCTCCCTTCACACCTCCATGTGCCTCTCAGGTCCTGTGTCTGCAAAATTCATTCCCAAGGTATACACTCCGTGTGGCTTCCTTCCCTTCTGCTGTTTAATCTGGATGAAGAAACCTAATTCAAAATATTGCACTGACGCTCTTTGAGCTTAATAAAACCTACCTCTCTGCAGCTGCTACTGCTCCTTGGTCCAAAAGCTTTTCCTTTGCAGGTTCCTGCAGCCCGAGGAGGTCCAAAAGCCTTTCTTTTGCATGTTCCTACGATTGCTTTCTCTTTGTACAGAAAAATAGTCTCTCTGACATTCCTTCTCTTGCCAAATCTGTATTACCTGATGAGTTATTTATGTTTGTCTACGATGTTTTATATATTGTCATTATTTCGCTGATCTATTTCTTTCACTTCTGGGGAGGATTTATTCCTCTCAGGACAAAACTTGCCATGAGTTGTCTGAGCACCTAACACCACTGCTGACCTCCATCTTTATAAAAATACTTATTTATTTTAAAAAACATCTAGGACAGGACTTTTAAAGGTTCCTCCTGAGTGTGTAAGTTAAATGTCTCTTCAGCAAATGACCCTGTAAGTTTGTAAACTAACAGCTTTACAACGTTGTTACATTTTCCTCACAAAAGAACCATTTTAAAGACGCCACAGATGCACAAAACTGGTTCCACCTTACCTTTTACGTGGCTTCTCCCATCCTCCAATAGTGGTACTACTATAGTGTTGTTCATATTCCCAGGTGATCTCACAGCTGTATAGACAACAGGTACCGACTGTACCACCACGGGGATACGGTGCACGTGACTCATTTTGTTGGACTGCAAGTTCATGGGGCTTGAAGGTGGTACTGGATGGATAATGTGCAAAAACTGCTGGCCTCCAACACCAGACGCAGAGGCCACAAGAGGACCTGGAGTTAATACTGACGGTACAGATGCCGCTGAGGATACTGATGTTATTACTGTGGGTGATGAAGCTGGTCGACTAGAAGAAGAAGAAGTAGAAGTAGAAGAAGGGGAGGAGGCTGATGCTGTCATGGAAACTGGTGAAGATGAAGCTGCTGTAGGGGACGACCTGGCTTTGTTTATTGACAAGTCCACTGGTTCAGTCTGTGTTTGGAAATGGTCTGTAGATAACGAATCCTCCACGGGGTCTGCCTTCATGTTGTTTAGTAACAAGGGTACAGCTTCCATATCTGGGTAGTTGTGGACGTTTGGAGACTGTTGAGGAAGGACAAAGAGACATAGTTACATATGAGGCTAAAAATGACTTGCACACCCCATGGCTAACGTACATCACACAACTTGGTCATGAAAGCCACAGGATTTGTTTCCTTTGATCATGTCAGCTCATATTTTTAAAGGACAAATCGTGCTAAAAAGCACAGATATATTCAGTTTAAACAGAATATTTAAAAAAGTTCTAATCTCATTTCTTAGAAGGTGGCAGCATTAAGTGTACAAAATCACCCTGTTTCTTTGCACTACGCAGTCATCAGTGAAAAAATTTTATTATCTCTACAGATAGCCACTATTTATATTTACAAGACATTTCTTCCCAACATCTAACTTTAAGCTACAGAGTTACTCTCGTGTGTCATCTCCAGTGCACATGAAGGAAAACTAGCCGCTACCGTTTTTCCAACACCTTTCTGCATGCATGAGGAATGTGATTTCCCCCTATCTATCTTCTTCTGGACTAGGCAGACCTCGCTTCTTCTTTCTGTCATAACCCACCTTTAAAAGAACAAGCCTCGGCCCTCGTTTGCTCTTCGCAGCGATCGTTGTAGTTTTGTCCACGCCACTTTTCAGAAGGCAGTGCCTTACTCTAAACACAGTTTAGAGTTCAGCGTTTGACTTTTTGCAGCCTGCACGGTTACTCACAAAGACCTTACAGGTCAGCAGAGAGCCCCACGTTCCCATGGCTGTTCCTGTTATGGGCAGCGATGGCTACAGCAATTCATTATTCTGATTTAGCACATTAGATAGCCTTCCCCATTGTTATAATTTAATTTTTTTCATTTTTCCATACTAATTAAGAACAATTTTCCAGACTTTGCAAAATAATTTTGTGCTTTAGACCAACTCTTTCAAAGCTGGTTGGTCTACATTTATTCTAGACTGGTGCCATCTGCTATTTTTATAGTTTCGTTCCTTATTTCCATTATCAAAGAGGTTAATAGAATTTTTGAATAATGCTACGCCAAAGATAGATCCTTGGAGAAGCTCATTGGATATATCTTTCCTTTTTGACAGTACATCGTTAATAACCACTCTTTAAAAATGTTTTTTCAAGTAATTTTCAATAGGCAGAGCAAGGAAGGAAATGCCCATCGATAACCTGGTAGCAAGACAAAGCACAGCTCTCAGCTCCTCAGCTAAGTACCTCCACGGCCCTGCACTGCAGCAGAGCTTCTCTACAGGCACACACACACTGTTATGTGCTGTAGTACGGAAAAGCAACCTCAATCAAAAAAAAAAACCAAAAAAAACCAAAACATTTGCCAAGCTACTTCAAACCTCACTTGACCCAAAGCAATTATTCCATATACAGATCTAACAAGCAATTTTTTTACGGTACCTAAGCAGCTCTAAATGCATTCTCTTGATCTCTAAATTACAGTATTTACTAAATATCTAAAACTATTAAGTCAGAAATATTTAAGCCACAAATGTTGCAGTTCGTGGACTCTAAATAAGCTAACAATCAAGCAAGCTATGAATTCACTTTGGAATTTTTATAATCAACTACGTTAAATATTTTCATGGAGAACCCTTCTTGTTTTGAGTCAGAGCCAAATTTCATCACAGAAGGGGGTTCTATTGCAAAAGGAAAATAGAAACACTAATATTAAAAATTGTAATAATAACAGCCTTAGTGGATATTATCCCTGGCATGCTGAAAGATGAGATGTTCTAGTAGATCCCATCTATTCAGCTGATTTAGACTGGTTCTTGGATCTGAAATTTCCTTCCATTTGAAAGCCAGAACATCTCTGGAACAGCAAGTCTCTTCCTCTATTCATACACAAATCAACTTAAAACAAAAGGGACCCCAATTCATCCGGCCTCTGGACCCTGCTGTTCTGCTGTAATACAAATAACAAAAGCCAAAAAAAAATCCCTTTATAAAGACAATAGGAAGTTCTTCTGCTAAAAAGGAACAGAGTGAGGAACAGGTCACTTCTCAAAGCACATAATGGACTGCAAATGACAAGGTTATGAAAGTTCTTCCTCAAGGAGGCAAAACCGCCTGTAATCGCTGGTGATGATTCCTGGTAACTTCCTCTGAAACACCTTATCCAGGCTACAGTCAGTAATGAGATTCCGCATTAGGCACACCATATGTGCCATGATAAAGACAAACCCATAAACATACATGGTAGTTCATTTGTCAAATCTTTGACAAGTCTTACATATGCAATGGGCAAACAGACTGGTTCTGCTGAACTAGACAGACTGGTGGTAGAGTGACGGCAAGGAGGAGGGGGACAACCTGCACAGGCTATACCCAAATCTTCACAAGGCCAAAGGCTTCATCTTCTATCTAAATGTTTGAGAGAAGGGGGATAAATGGGATCAACTCACGTACAAGGGAGATGAGGGATCCCCTTGTGCACTTGGCTAGACCAGGGCCATCTAGAAGCAATACGAATCGCCAGCTCCATCCTCAGGGCAGAGAAACGTGCTGCAGCGGAAATCCTGCATGTTGACATACTCCCAGGCTTCCCCTGGGTGCCAGAGGCAGGTTTCAGGTTGACCCAATGCCGCCTGCCTCAGCAGCACAACTTGTTACCCTGTGAGCTGAAGGATGGATTACCCCACTGCTGCTGTCCTCCGTTGCTCTTCAGAGCACCCTGAAGTGCTCTGAGGGCACCGGGGACTTGGTGTACCCAGCGTATGCACGTCAGACTGCTCCCAGCAGTCTTCTGACTTCTGGGATACTTCCAAGACTGCACACAAGGCATCCACATAGACCTCGAAAGCAGTTCATCACCAAACTGAGTGCAGTCTGCCCCAAAGTCCCACCTGCCTTTGCAGCCAGCAGCACCAGGTCCCTTACAGGAAGAATAAGGAAGGACCTCAAACCCTTATGTATCTGATGTTACACAAAGTACTTGGTCCATGGACAGAGTCCATTGTCTTTGAGACAAAGCACAGGTCATGACTTACAGATTTTTCTAGACTGTGCGAAGAACAGGCCTTTGTTTTACTATAGTAATTACACTAGTCTTTTGGGAATAAAAAAAAAAAAAAAAGAAAAAAAGTATCATGTAACTGCAGTCTACCATACAAATCACCTTCTCTTATAATAGCTCTTCTGCGTTTACTTTTGTACTGTACATTCCTTATATCACATCTACCTTTCCATAGGTACCTTCTCGTTCAGAGCTGCTGGAGGAGCCATGCAACCTCTATGCACTATGGTAATACAGTTGATATTATTATTTCAGTCTTCAGTAGTGAACTTGAAACCTTTACAATCCCTTCATTAATTTCTCTAAACAGGATGAAAACTGGTATGCCCTTCAATGACCTCCTTTCCCTGCCAAAACTCTAAGACTAAGAATGCCCTTTCTTTGGTAAATCCAGGCTGTGACTGATGTCGGTCAACATTACAAAAGACAGCAGGATCCTTATCAAAACAGGTTTGTACATCCCGTACTTCATATAAAACTTGTAAACAAGTGCTATATTTTGTGCCGGTGTGGTGAACAGACATCTACCCCAAAAACTCATGCTCCCTCACAGTGAGGGTATAGATGTCTCTCCAAGATCCCTGATTTTATCTAAGCTGCCAAAGATCTATTTCAGCTGTATTTGAATCAAACCTTTGAACATTAAATTATCATTATTTTCTGAAAACGGATGGTATAAGCAAACCTTTCCCAATGACAATGACTATTCCAGAATTAGGAACTACATGATGAAGAATAGCCAAAAGGGACATCCGAATTCTCAGTACGCTATTTTCTTAGCATCTACCCAGAATGTTATTAACCAAAAATCAACTGTTCATTTCCTTAGACAATGAGGGTTGCCGTTAGTTTTATTTAACGCAACCACATCTTTTCTAATTGAGAAGATCACACTGCTGTGGCTGAGCTATTCAGAGGTATAGCTTCAGCCATTCTGTCAGCTCATAAAGGCAATTGGATGAAAAAAAACCAAACCAAACCAAAAACCATTAGCGTGTTTTTTCTCCTGGGTCTCTGTTCCTGCATTTCCATCCTCATCTGGTGAACTGGGTGGTGGTGTGGGCTCAGCTGACTGCTGGGTTGGGCGTCTGAAATAGGTTTGCACCATCGGTCTCCCAAAAGCGTCTGTGTTGGTTTTGCAAACTTCGTTTTGCTTTTAGGGGTCTAAACTCTGTTGTTGGGAGTTTGGCAGCTTCCAGAGCATTTGGTGGGTTAGAAAGGGTTCGGCTTGAGGTCCCTGTAACCCCATGGGCTGTCTTGGATGTCAGCCCAGACCCTGGAAATACAACATGAAGGGGTACAGCTCCACGCGGCTTCCCTCATCTCCTGCCCGCTGCTACAGAGAGGGAGAGCATCAGCCCTTGGGACTCGGAGGCGAATCTCAGCAATGTCTCTCTCTGCAACACCACCATCACATCCTTAATGCTGTTCACCATCCACTCAAAGCCAGGCTGGAACAGAACTGGAAGGCAGGTTAAAAGGGCTCCCTGCTAGAAAAGGCTTTTTTCAGTAAAGCCGCAGCCTCTACTAGTCAGTGCTCTTGGCTCATGCTTTCTGTGCCTGCCCTTTAAAGCTGTACACCAGTATTCGCTGCAGTGCTCTACTTCATTAGCTTGCCATTAATAAAGCACCGCCAGGAACATAACATGTGATTTCTCTATTCACAAAGCTTTTTTTGGCTGTGTAAAAAAAGCATTCCTCACTGCCTGTTTCCCCGACCATTGCAGAAAAACAACCAGCCAGCCACACAACCAGCCACAAGCCCCTGGGAGAAGCATGGTGAGGTTATGGCTGATCTTATTTGCTGGATGGCCATCCTTTCCTGCACAGTTCTATTTTATCTTCTTTCCAGCGCCCTGAACTCCACCTCCTCTTAACTTGCTTTGGGGTACATTTTGCAACAGCCCCTTTCCACTCTCTTATCCTACTCATGGTGATCTTCTCCACGTACCAGCGTTGCCTCCTATCCATGACCAGTTTCCACACAGCTGAGGTTAAAACCAGCAAAAAAGCAAAGATCATTTTGTTTTCAGCAACTCATCCTGATGCCTTGCAGTTCATCAGCTTCACAGGTTACCAAGCTTCAGCGAGTCTTTATGCCTTTCTGGAGTTTTATTGCTCCTGCTCAACAGAGTTCACAAACCTCCAACAATCAGTTGTCAGCTTTTAAAGCGTTCTTCCTCTCTGGCAGCAATCTCCCAAGGTCAAACAATTTGTAAGAAAGCATACCAAAAAAGCTGTCCTTGATGACGGAAACCGAACTGACTAAATTTAGCATTTATAAAATAAGCTGGCTTTGAGGACAGGAAGTTAAAAAATAAATTGCTAAACGCTTAACTCTTCAGTCAAATCACACAAACCCCCTTCTTGGTTGTCATCGTGCTACCCCACGTCGTTCTGCTCCGGCAGGAGAAATTTCAGGCAGGATGATTTTGTTTTGTCAGAGTTAAGGGAGAGCGAGTTGAGAAAAATCATACTCCCTTTGAAAAGGTGCCCCCAATTTTAACTGTGTCGTTGCCCCTGTCATAGCCAAAATCCCGAGGCTCGGGCGGCGCAGGCGTGCTGTCTTCTGGGCAGGCAGTGCAGAACTGTGTCCAGCTGGAGCAGCTCTGAGCATCGTGCTCGGAAGGTGAAATCTAAATAACCAGGAATATTCTGCAGGTTAGAGATTTCTCTAAGACTTCAGAGTAAAAGAAACACATGCTAGGTTCGAAATGACAGGAGTAACTGCATGTAGCAGAAGTAATTTTGCTTCTGCATCGCCCATGGATGTGCTTCCAACTCTAACGCCATTAGAGAGGTGTGCTGGTGGACTGGGTTTAGGATAAGGTGTGTTCGTCTTTGGTATACAATTTGTTTTCTATAGTTAAAATGGAATATTTTCCTAATCCCGTCACGCCTCGACGAGGCACTTGCAGAGTATGAAAGGCTGGCATGGGGCGAGCTGGGGTAAGTAGCAGCCCGGGCACTTCAAAGAGCCCAGGCCCCAGCAAGTTATGGCCCAAGTACTCAGTACCCTTTACCCAAGAGTCTTTTTTGGTTTATCTTGCTAAGCTAGGAGTGAACTCTCTTTAAAATCAAGGGAAGAGATGTTTTTGAAAACACCTTCCCGTCGCAAGAAATTACATTCACAATACTCCCACGCTTCCACCCTAAAATGGCCACTTCAAACAAAGCGAAAACAAAATACTCTGAGAAAAGGGAGAAGTAATACAAACTGCAAAATAAAAATGACTAAACAACCTCTAGCTGGAACACTGTTATCCCCCAAAAGAAGAAGAGACATCTGAGACTCAACTATGCTCACTTTGAGATGCAGCTGTCATTATTAATCTGTACTTGAGGGGAACACCAGTACGGCGGTAACAGACAGCTACATAAAATCAAAAGGGCGAACATGTAGGTAGCCGAGAACTAAAACCGAGCAAAATACTTAAAAATTTGTTTCTGAATGCAAAACCGCCAAGAGAAGAGGCATTTGTGCCTTTTTGCTGGAGGCTGCTGCTGCAGGCTTTCCCAGGCTGACACAACTGCTCAGCTTGGATGCGTTGGACAAGTGCAGGAGGTCACACTGAAGAAGAAAGCAAAATGCAAGGCAGCTGGGTCTTTCTCCTTTTGTTTTTTTTTTTTT
>KZ506737.1:61996-81080 GCA_002844005.1 Limosa lapponica baueri | reverse complement strand
GGTTTTCAAGAAGTGGTTGCTCAGGGTCAAGGTTAAATTTGTGTTCCAAGGAAGAAGAGAGATCCTCAAGAGACGGCACTCCCCAGTAAGGTGGAGTAAGACTCTCTTACAACAATTCCCATTGAAGCTTTTCTAAAAAGCACCAGTTGGCACCGAGAAAGACAGAGGGTAGAGTCCAGGAATTATTAAAATAAAAAAGACGTTCAATGAAAATGCATTTAAACAAATTGGAATCGATTCAACAGGAGAGATGGAGAGATACCCACTTTAAAGTACTCGTGATTCACTTAATGTATCATTATCTCTGCATAACACTTGGATGTTTGATTTCAAAGCGGATGTTTCCAACCCTTAAGGCCTAAAAATAAAATTTCTATTCTCTTTGTGAGTCTGAAGAGGCAAAAGAAACTCAGCACAGGCTATGAGGCGCAGGTGGCCTTTGTTAGCAGAGTGTTGCTAAATGTGTAGAACCTACAGAAGATGTCCCAAAAGAGAAGAGCTGGGGAGACCAAATTCAAACCAGCCATTCAAAGCAAAATTCAAGCTCCAAGGCTGTAAAATTATCTTCTAACTTCTCCCGAACAATTACACTACAGTGTTATTCCACAACTACTTCAACAGTAAAAAAGCACCATGTGCTACAACCTTTAGTAACAGCTCAAACCAGGACTGGGGAAATGTGCTTCAAAATGAAAGGAGATCCCTATGCAAACAGCATTAATTTTTAAACATATTTAACAATGAAAGCAAATACATCTAACGTGAAATGATTTATTTTAAAGTAATACATTTGCAAAGACAGAGTAAGCATTAAGGCTACTTGGCATTTAACCCTCCTGTCCCAAAACAGACAGGTTTACCAAAGGGTTTCTCCAATGGCACAGAAGGAGAACAAGTGATTACAGACTTCTACATCCCAATAAACTCATCAGCCCCTCTACTATTTGGTACATTAAATGTAAAAACGATCCATTTTTTGAACACAAGCCCAAATTCTCAGTATCTCAAACTTTACGTGAGCCTGATGTGGTTTTTTTGGAAAAGCCACAAAACTTACCCCCTCATTCCCTCCATCATTAACACATTCAGAAAACTAGCTGTTCAGCATAGATATATTATTTATATTTGAGCAGTGTTACTAGAATGCTCTATCAAAGGAAGAATCTGCTGAAAGAAACTAATTTACGCCCATTGCTGTGACACAACTCTTCAAGAGAAATGAGTCTAGCAAAGGTGTGGAACAACAGTATTGTAAAACGCTGCTTGCAATATTACTTCCTTAAGCTTATAAAGAATACTGGTAATATATTTGTATTCCTTCTACTAATCCATTTGAGATTTGAGAATAATTTCTGAATAAATGGTAGATCCCTAAATAATTGTTAAAGGGGGGTAAAATACAATAAAAATATCTTATTGCACCCAATTCAGAATCATTTTTGAGATTTAAAAAAATGTTAGTTTATAAAATCCCAGACAACAAGAACTTCACACATCCACTTAGCAGCTCTCCTCTTAAGTTTTTCCCTCACATTTTGGGGGTAATCCTTTCCCTTTTGATTTCACTTAGTTCTTTATTTTCTCTAATCGAATTTTAAGTCAGAATCTTTCCATTTAGTTGATCCAAAAACTTGAGTTAAAAAATTTGAAATCTTGATGTTTACATTAGAAAATACTAAGAAAAATTGTACTAGATACACACACTGGGATTTTTTAATTAATTTGGTTTTGTCAATCTAGGTTATTTATTTAGCCTGATGTGGAATACATCAGGAACTTTCCACAAGTACCTACCAAGCAGGTTTGCTGATAGAGAGCTCCGCCAAATTAGCAAGGCTTAGTGAAAGTCATTTTTGAAAAAAGTACTCAGCAGCATTTACACTTCTAGGTGAAAATATACACATTGTATTCTAAGATTTATTTTTATCTCACAGGGAAGCATTCAATGTTTACATACAAACCAATTTGCACTGAAAACCAATGAAAGTCTGAAGAATAATCTGCAGCCCACAATTTGCTGAAGATCCACAAGTTAAAATTTTGATGCAAAGACTTGGTAAATATTTTGCTACTCTGCACATCACCACAGGATATTCATAAATGTATTAGCAAAAAAAGGATTATGGCAAATAATGCACAAAACTATTATTTCTACCTCTTAACCACCTGCAAGCTGTTGCCCGGTTCCAGGCAAAGCTGAGCCATGTTCCCACCAGCCTTGGAGGCTCACCACTCCCAAACTTGTCTTGCACTTCCAAGTCATTCCTCCTTGGGCAAGCAGTGCCAGATACCGCAAGAGGATTCTGTGCACCCAGTAAATACAGCTGAGGTAAAACAGGCATGAAAGACTGAGCAGTTAATTCTTTTTGAGTATTCCTCATTACTCAGTCTTGCTCATATGTCCTCTGAAGTATGAAGGTACCCATGAACTACTTCAACAATTCTACAGCTATCTGATAAATGCATCAGGTGGTGGAGATGCCATGCCTGAAACTCACATCTAATATGTTATCCATACACTGCCACTGCATTTCTCTCCATCTCTCTCTGCTTGTCTTTCTTCATCTTAATCTCTGCCAGAAGGATTCGTTTTCCCAAATTAACCTCTTCCTTCAAGCTGAAGTTTAAGTTCATCGTGTTCTTCTGACCTCTCAATTGAGATTGCATTTCAATTTCGACACACTTTTGTTTACTAAAATAAATACATTGTGTAGAACTAACTATAATTAGGTATGACTGAAATTAAGCCTTTCAGTGGTTTAGGGGGAGAAAAGAACCCTGTTAGCTTCAGGGAGAAAAAGTTTAAGTAAGTTTTTACTAAAACTAACACTCTCCAGTTTCTGTTCCTCAAACAGACTTCCAGGACCACCTACGCCAGAACTTACTATAGGTCCTAGTAAAACAAACATGCCAGGTACCGTTCGCTGGCACTGAGGGTCCATGGCCTGAATTTGTATAGCCAAAACCTCTCACCCTCTGAGCGTGGGTGGCTCTACCCCAGGCTCATTAAACTGGGTGCAATGAGCTCACCTCTAACCCCCTGAACTTCTCCTCCCGCTTCCCACTGCCGCCCTTCCTCTGGGACCAGGCAGCACCGAGGAGGACATCAGCTGACCTCAAAGGAGGAAAAAGAGCCAAATTTGGGATGAGAAGAATAACACTGGCTGGAAAAAAGCCCTACAGAGGCAGACAAAATGCAGAGATTGGGTCTGGCGCGGTATGAGAGGAAACTGATAGCAAGCTCTTGCTGGGAGGGCTGGGATACCATCAGCAAAGAGATCAGAGCTCCAAAGGGTCATGCAAGGTGAGTCTGCGAATTAAGGAAATCAGGCATTTAAAATCCTAAGCAAGCCATTAGGTCACCTAACGTCAGACGCAACTGGGAGGACTATGAGGCGAAGATGAGGGTGGGAAGGAAATGGTGCCCATATCCCCGGGTGGTGGGGTTGGCTGGGACGGCCATGGGGTTTGGCTGGACGCGAGGAAGAGCGTCCCATCCTGGAGGTGAGGAGACGGGTCAAGCTTGGGGTGACCAGACAAAAGGGTTAGGGCCAAGCAAAGCAAAGCGCCCTGCCAGCGCCTGGCACGGGATCCAAAGCCGCTGAGGTTCACCATTCCTCTGCTGTCAGCAGATATCCCTGAAACCCGCTGGTGAAACATCCCGTCCCTCCCCAGCGCCCGTCCACAAAAAACGAAGGCGTATTGCAGTAATTGCCCGCTACAGGGCGTGATCAAAGCCAGCGCAGACAGCCCTCCTCCTCCTCACGCTGCCCAAGGGCAGATTGCTTCATCGTTCAGGCTTACTAATGTTCTTTTCACACAGCTCTCGGGAAGGGAGGGTTGGGATGGCTATTTTTGACTTTTCCCCCCAAAAGTGAACGTGCTCTTACATAAACTATGAATATGTATATTCGGAAAATTAGCTTTTAATGCCTCTGGAATGGATTTCGATTCAACTCACTGACCTGCTATGTCACAGTACTTACTGTTGCAGAAGAAAAGACCAAGAATAAAAACCTCACCCTCTCTGTGCACCTTTTCTGAGGCTTTATAGATGTTATAAAAATTACAGTTAAAGGCTAAATAAGATAGGATACGGATTATGAGATGGACAACCTATTGACACCACACATGGAAGAGCAGACAAACACTCTGGTACAGACCATTTAACGCAACACCCTGGAGCTGACTGTGAAGACTTCCCTGTTTCAGTTCTTATCCTATGGCAATAATAACCACTTACTGGTAATTGCAAACTGATTAATCTTCCGAAATCTCCTTTAGATGGGGATAATACAGACTACTTCCACTTAAGAGAAGGAAAATATAGAAGGAAATCTCAAGAGTTTTTTTTAAGTACTACAATATCAAAGTTTAGAGTTCCAACATTAGAGCTAAAACATTATAATACCCAATAAAAAAATAAATGCATTCTAACCACGAAGCCCTATTTATATTATTTTTTCTGATTTTAAGGGTACCAAATATAAACAGCATAGAACACAATCTGCAATTATTCACAATAGTTTTCATTCTTAAAGTAAAGCCTGCAGTGTGTATCTGTAACAACTCTCATTATATAAAACTATCGCTTTTGAAAACTAAGACAACTGCACATACACATATTCTTATTTCTTTATACCTTTACTCTTAACAACAATATGTACCTCAGCAACTCAACTACAATGAAATCAAACATATTATTTTTTAATAGCTAACAATATCATGGTGATTTTTATCACACAGCAGAAGAAACTGGGTATTTACTTGTTTTTCTCAGAACAGAGCAATATAAAAATAATACGATCACCATGTTATTAGTCATGGATGACATCACTCTAAGTTTGTTCCAGAGGGCTGTTTTTAAACAGAAGAAACATAAATTTCCAAAGAAGGTGTTCATAACAGCAGCTTAATAACTTTTCATTTCCTAAGCTTATATCAACTTCAGAATATATGACAGTCCCTAAAATTAAATTCTCTTAGAAACAAAATTGCTAGTTTTTGACAAGTAATACATATAAAATACCAGATTAGACACCTGAAGCAAAACTGTAGGTAAAACAATTCTTTTGAGTCCCCTTAAGAGATACATATTTTAGTTTAATGGAAGCTTATTATATGCTCCCCATGGTGACAGGGGCAATGAGGTGCAAACTATTTCCCCCTCTTGTCCAGAGAAACAGTAGAAGAAATGGAAAAGTATAAAAGAATCCTTTTGTTCTGGACTGCAAATTCTTTTATAATAGACTGAAGTTTTATTTTATTTTTGATAACTTCAACTACTTTAAACTCTAGAAGTTTCTGGGAGGAAAAAATGAGAGAAAAAAAGGAAAAAGCAATAAATGTTAAAAGGAACCATCGTTAAAGATGCACATTGACCCACTTATTACTTAGGCAAAGATTGCACGTCATTTGTTTTCTGACCTTTTTGTTATTTCTTTACCGATTATAACAAGCTAGTGAATTTGAAATCAATTCCCAAAAGTTTGTGGTTCACCTAAAAACCCTTTCCCTACTTCTTTCCCACCCTTTTCCTTTGTTAACAAAACAACAGTTTGTACAAAGTTTACCCTCGGCTCTTCCACTAAGCCAAACCATTTGGGCAGTGACGTTAGGGTAATCACTGTCACACATATATCCGTGTTAGATGCAACAGGACACAACACCTGGTACTGGCTACGGAGCTGATGTTTTGCCATAGCATTGAAATCAATCCCCATATTTGAGTCAAAATTTTTCTTGTGGTCAAAGAAGGAAAGTCCTTAACTGTGTGTGCATTGGCTCTGAGAATTCGCTGTTACACTTTTAGACGCACACACAGACAGATGGATTCGCCCTAGTCAACAGCCAAAGTTTACGTGAAGGATTCAAAGCTACTGAGCATTCCCAAATACTCTTCCTTACTATTCAAGGAGCACCACGGTTTAAGGTGCAAGGGTTGATCCCTGCATGGCCTACGTT
Source organism: Limosa lapponica baueri (assembly GCA_002844005.1). NCBI lineage: Eukaryota > Metazoa > Chordata > Aves > Charadriiformes > Scolopacidae > Limosa > Limosa lapponica. The sequence goes on along the minus strand of KZ506737.1, from coordinate 75,116 downwards.
GGCCACGGCAAAGAGCTTGTTTGTACTTCTCAAGCAACAAACTTCACAGTAACCACCGCACCAGCAAAGAACAACAGGTCTACCACTTTCATCTCCAACAGCGAACAGGCCAGTTTTCCAAAAAAGAGATGAAACAGCTACAAAAATGAGCAGGTACGGAAAATTCTTACGCTGAGGAAGGTTTCTTCTACCCTCATTAACTACAGACTAAAAAGATTTAAGCACATTTGATTAACTTTGGAAGAAATCACACTGAACAGAAACGCACCTAACTCAGCCAGCAGGGAAGCGGAATTCTCAGAGCAGCAGGACATCCCACTGCCTGTCCTGCTGGTGCTCAGTTAAGCCTCCCAGCAACCTCACCACCTGCCACCAGACCTAAAGTCCCTCCTGAGGACAAGGAGGGTGCAGTTGGGAGACCTGAGTCTGCCCTCAACCTTTGTTTCGCATTTGATGGGAAAATAATGACCATTCCTCAACGAGGAGATATTGAGGAGGGAGTCTAGAGTTCTGGTCCCATGTTACTTTAAATAATCACCAGACGAAATCAATGGAGGGTATTTTGTAAGCAACGTGGGAGATGGTGTGAGCCTACCTTCTTCTAGCACAGCTGTCAGCAACCTCTGGCCTGAGTGCCAAAGGTGGCATGTGGGTAGATTGCGAATAGCACACAGTAGGAAATAGATGCTAAAATCACCCATCTCTCACAGAATTAAGATGTCATGAATTACCTGTCTGGTAATACATGTCCAGTTAAGAGAAAAATCCTGTTGAGAACAACACTCTTGAAAACTTGCCTAGCAAATAAGCTATGATCAAAATATTCTCTCTCTCTCTACTGTCCTGTAAATCTTAAAAACCTGTAAAGCAGACCAGTTTGAAAAGGATGCATCAGAAGGATCCCATCGCAGAACAGTCTCATAACTGCACCTCATAAACCATAAAAAGCCTCATAAATAGAGCTCTCTTTACAAGTGCAGGAGATGGATTTGAATCGCTTCAGGCACCGGTGCAAACTGAACCCAGGTCTTTCACATCATTAGTGGTTAAGTGATCCAAGCCTCTAGGTAAGAAAGGGCAGGAACATCACCTGCTATTTCTATATTTTGAAACACAAGGTTTCAGGGTATCTAAAGCAGCGTCCGAGTCAGAGCAGCAAAAGTTTTAACATCTCAAGCACCAGGTCTCCCCAACAGGAGATATACATATCACCTCTCTTCCTAGTGCTGATTAGATGCACACATCACTGAGCTGCTCCACCTTTTAAAAGGACTACATGCACATAAACAAGATTCTAGGCCCTAAGAAATGTAATATATTGTTCTTAAAAAAAAATATAATTATTACATTCCTTTACATTTTTGTGGTCAAACAGAAGATTTAAGGATTTCAGTTTTGAATTCTGGCACCAAAATCCCTACTGATGTTCCACTTCAGGAACAGATCAGGCTGAACGCCCCTTTATTCTGCTTGTGTAGAGAATGAGGAAAAAAGGGAAGTCAGATTCACACCTGCGTTTGACTAGGTGTCCCAGCAACTAGCTGACATGGGCATCATTTAAGACGACAACAGTGCTGTGAAAAGACTGTTTATAATCCCATAACAAGATTTTAATAGAATGACTCACAGTTAATATAAGCCCAGGTGGTCTTCACAGACAGATGAGGTACTTCATCATACTACATGGTAACAAGAACTTTGATATACAAGGGCCTAATTCCTCAAGTGCACTAAGCCCTTCTGAGGAATCTGTTTAACTTCAAACCAAATAACTCTGATAACTAATTGCTTACGCAGCAATTTATATTCAACTTCCAACTAATCTAGTGCCTGCATAGGGTATAATTGATAGCTTTATTGCTTTATTATCCTGGAATGTAATGACAAGCTTTATCACCATTTTTTTTTTCCCCTTCTCTCCCCTTTAAAAACTGAGAAGTTCTTATACGGAAGAAAAGTAACAGTTATATTTTACTGTCCGTCACAGTTATTGCAATTCTATTAAATTTAAAGTTAAAAATCATACTGAAAGGTCACCACTTGGACTTTACAAAGCCAGATGCATTAGCCTAAAGACTAACTACAGCAGCTGTGCCACGTGGAAGAATACAGTAAGGGCAGTGCTGACACACCCATAGATTAAAGGAAGCAGATTTTGCTTGCCAAATTCTGTTTTGTACGTGAACGCATCGTCCTCTAAAATTTGCTTATTTTGTTTTATGATGTATTATGTGTTCAGCATAACATCAGACAGTGGATCAGTCCCTCCTGTGGGATACAGGTATTGCTTAGAGTGACCAGGGCTGTTACGGAACCAACTCATGACTCCTCTTCTGGGGGAACAGCTTTCCAAACTGCCAAGAAAGCCATCTTACCAGTTGATCCACTCTATCAAAATTATGCCCCAACAGGGATGATAGTTAAAATAGTAGAGCTGGCTGGCCGCCAAAAAAATGACTGAATGTGAGAATCTATCGAGGGAAATCTCAGGTTATTTGTTCATATTCAGCATCTCAAAAGAGAAAGAACGTTTGTTTAGGCCCAAATTCGCAGACTGTGCCCTGCTTCAGTCATCGATGCTGTTTCAAAACATTGGCCTTGAGGTACCTAAATGTGAAAGATTAAGGAACCTTAAGTCAAAACTATCAAACTTTTTATACTATTACATAAGATATAAATCTAGGAAAAAAGGAGAAATTTGGCAAGCAAAACATAATTCATGCTTTGCCTTCATCCTACCCGTCTCCAAAGACCTCTATATAGTATTAATGCATATGATATAGTTGATCTTAGAAATATTGATTACACACCAAAAACATGACATTTCGAATCGCATCTTCCTTACGTCCCGCAGTAACAGAATACGATCACAGAGGGTTATGTTCATCATTGCGAAGCTAAGCCAGTTATCTCTGGAAAATTAGTTTACCCTGTAACTCTTTCAAGACACAGAAATCTGTCTTATGACGATAATGCAGCGCTTGCAATAGCAATTGTGTACAACAAAGACGACAAATACTGTAACCGGTTGTTCTTGGGAAGGTATCATTAAGTTCATGTTGAGTTCAATAAGCCTCTCTTGCTTGGAAGGTTGTGAATGATCCCGGACATTTTTTTCCGATATTCCCCTTACAGATCAGCTTTGTCCCGTTAAAGAACCAGTCCGGCTGTTCTCAAACAGGCAGTTAAATCCTCCTGGGGAGCAGATGCCTTTGATTCTCTCCTTCAATCTTTCAGACCTGGCAGAAAGGCCAAGTCTTTGGTATATTAATAGAAAGAAGTATGCCACTCATATACATTTTTGGTGATGGCACAGCTGTAAAAATCGAAGAAAAAAAAAAACAATCCCCCAAATCATTCAAAACAGAGAGAAACTTGAATAGATTAACTTCTTTAGTTCATCTAAGTTATTACTAGAGGATCCAAGAAAGAAAATCAGGAAGAGCAAGCCCTCTACTTTAAGTTCCCAGAGTCTTGTATTTCTCCTGTGCACCTGTGTACACATATAAAGAGAGAGAACATCGCTGGGCGAGATGATCTCAAAACCACAGCTAGCACTGAACTTTCTTTCCTCAAACAAAAGGACATAAGGCAATAAAAATTCTCCCAAACTAGAACACAATGGCTTAAAACCCAGACTATGTGGTCTGTTTAAAATATCGTAACGTGGTATTTCTAATATTTTACTGCTATTGATGAATTAATCTGGACAAAATCCTTTCCTTAAGAGATAAGTAGCTTATGAAATTTGAGAGGCACTTCGTTATCAAAGATTATTCTACTTATGGTACTCATGGGTCAGCATGCCTCTCGAAATCTCGCTGTGAGTCTTGAGAGCTGGTTTTTAGTTCACTTTAAGTTAACTTAACCACCAAATAAACTCAATAAAACACTACAGCCGAAGCAAATGAACCAATATATGTTACACAGAATAAAATCCAGAACATTTACTGATGGAGAAAGGAGCGTAACTGTCAAAATGTTTTTATGACGACAATATAACAACAAAATGTGTGTTAAGACTTAAGTAGCCTCTATGAATATTTGAGGAGAGTGTACTTTGAATATTGTAAAAAATACAGTACTTATTGTAGGCCATCAGAAAGGTGTACCGCAAACAGGTTAAAGCAAGGGGTAACATTCCATGCTCCTGCATTTGGGTGCCTACAATGTAAATGTTGGCACACGAGCTATAGGAATTTCATCTCTGGCTGTAGTCAGCAGAGCCAAGAGAGGCCAGAGAGTTCCTGGGCTAAGTGGAGCTGCTGTCTCCACGAGGACAAGATCAGCCCTCCGGGCTTTCAGCAAGAAAACTTCCCCTTATTAACCAGGTCCAACCACCAGCCTACGGACACACGCACTGACATGAGCTAAAGCCGAGGTGGCAAAACGCATCGCTGAGAGATTCTTCTACTATGGTCACTCCTGCCGTAATTACAACATACAAAGGAATAGTCAAGATCTCAGCAGTGAGCAACACAATGAAAATACCTATAGAGTAATAAACGACTTCGATAAAATGGAGTAAGCATCATTGTTTGCATTCATGACAGAGACATTTCTGAACAGCAGAATTAACAATATTTGGAGATCAGAAAGAATGAGTAAGGCACACGTGAACTGCGGTCTTTTCTATTTTACGGTGCATCATAAAACTATTGAAAATTAAGATATTTAATCTGAGCTTGTTTTACAAAAGTTACAATGTAACCTGGTAAGATTTGTGGTTTAGGTGCTATTACTATACACATAAAACAGATGGAAAGACAACAGACACAGCACTTGTGTGGTTACTAAATGGCACAGGTGCCTGTGACCCAAGTTCAGTTTGCAGCTGAGTTCGACATACTGAATCGGTTCACCTGAATGAATAACAAATTCTGATAAAGTAGATTGCAAACAATTAAAATCAAATTTTATTTTCTATTGATAGCGACTAAATTCAACTGATCTTCAAGAATTATGAGCTATAGCTTTTTGCTTGCTTAAACTAACAAGATTATTACTAATACAAGAATGGGCATTAATGTGAGGACTGCAGACCTGGCATCACGTGTCCCTAAAGCCTTGGGCAGCTCCAGGACCACCACTGCGCTCCCGCAAGGACTAACTTCATCAATGGTTAACTCTGTCCACCCACCATCTGCTTACACCACAGTCAGAGAGGTGGTAAATGCTTAACGGGGAGGAAACTGATGACTGAGTATTTGGCAGCTACAATCAGCGCAGCACTTATTTTTGGGTGATGAATCACCACTTTTATCCCAGCCACAGGGTGCTGGTACATTCGCTGCAGAGAAAACCTCTTTTTATGGATGGGGCTGGTGGCAGGGCAACAAACACCACTCCTGGTAGAGCCATGTTAAGAGACTGCTCTGGACAAACCAGGAGATCTTAGGGTGGAAGGTGGCTGGGTGCAATACTGCCCACCGTCATTCGCCAGCCACCCACCAAGCTCTGGCAATACGGCACTACTTGTCTGAAGATCTCCCAAAGTTTGCTTATAATCAATAAGGATCACCTTTTCTTTCACAGACACTGAAAACAAGATTGGAGATGCAATGAAGTCATACAATGTGTCAACGATGGAGGCCGGGCCGAAAGCCGATCCACTCTTTTGTAGCCCATTTGCACTAAAGTGATGTCAAACCACAACAATAATATTTCAAACTCTGTCAAAATCTTGAATGGACTAGTAAAAATTGGAAAACTGGAAAAAACCTGACTAAACAACATTTTGATACACTCAGCTGAAGCACTTCTCCAAAAACCTGCTCTCCACAGAGCCCTTGGCAGCCTCACCGCAGGCTGCCTGGGACCAGGGCCAGGAGACCTACCCAATGGACTAGAAATTTCACTCCAGCTACCTTCAAAGCCCACCAAGATGACAACGAGATGAAGCAGATTTATTTGGCACTACAGTGCAGGTGCTCTTCAGCAGTGCTGTAGGTTGAGAAGATTTATTTGCCTTCCTCCCCTTGCCTCTCATTCAGAATTTGGGACTAGTTCAAGGTCTGACCCAGCTTTTGGTACCTCCTCCATGGTCTCTTGAACACAGACTTCCCCCACAGCAGCACTCACAGTCACAGTGTAATTATATACAGGTCAGCAACACTTTCTAAGGCGTATCAGCTCTATCGCAAATGACACACCAATAAAATGACAGCAGATCCACTGACATTTCATCTCAACATTAAGAGACGGGACAAAGTCAAGAAATGCATCACACACACTTCAGGGTAGTGAACAGGGAAGACCAAAAATCCCCAACAAAATCAACAGAAGGTTTCCTTTTGCTACCTCAAAACAGGCATCTCATAATTCTAACACCTGCCTTAGTATTGCCTACGGTACAAAGTTATTCCGTCCTTTTTATTCTGCCTTTAAATTGACACCAGCAAGTGCCAAGGCCTTCATGTAAACTCAAGCCTGAGAATGCATCTGTGGATATTAATATCCACCCCAAATCCATTCACTTTGGGATCTATCAAGAACAGTAAAATAATAATAATTATTTGCAAACAGATATACACACAAAAAGTATAAAATATAAATAAAAATATTTAAATACATAATTCTGTGTCTGTATAGTTATATAGTATTTGTGTATATATTCATATTATATAGTAATTTATTTACCTATAGATATAAAGATATATTATGAAGACACACATTGTTCTGAGATCAGAGCTACTCTTTGCACCTTTGAGCCTCTACTCACTGAGCTGCAGAACAGCTGAAAAATCAGTGTAAGACCTTGACTTCACTTGAGTATCTTTCTCTTTGTTTTTTCCCCTTTGCAAACTCTTTCGAAAAAAAACAATGAACACCAGTTCTTCCTTTTTAGCCAGTTAGTTTTCATTATGATTCCCTTCAATATCCTAATGAAGATTTTAGTTTGAGAATTTCCAACTAATTTCTGCTTTTGACAGTTGGTTTTACACCAGCACAACCCTAATATCATCCCTTGAAAGATCAAAGGAGAAGAGAGTGAATTCTAATAAAATCAGCTTTAATTCCATTAGATTTCAAGCTGTTCTTCTGAATCTGCTCCTTGGGGGCCAATCACTGAAACGTCTCTTTGAGCTCCGGTTTCTTATTTTTTGTATCTTCTTCAGAAATTCAGTAGCCACTCATGACATTCAGCAATGAGTATTTCTGTAGCGTATCTACAATATATTGCGGTGACTACTGCCCAGAAACAGATCCCTAATATACACTGCACGGACACACTTGTTGCTTCCAACTTGCAATCCTTCAGTGTGCAAAACGAACCTAAATCCACAAGGCTATTTCTACTCCTCCTTTCCACTGTCACCTCTGGAGCACAACTGTAATCAGTCGTTTGCAATTCACGTATAATTTAAAGGATATGACAGCAACGCGTCATACATCACTCTCTAAAGCAACGATGTCTACCTAAAAACCTCTTTGTCAGTTATAATGAATCTGCATTCAAGCCCTATTCTTATTTTTCAGTTATCATGCACAACTGCAGCAAATATTTTAAAAAACAAAGTTCTGCATGATGCTATGGGATACACCAATGGTTTTCCCGTGACTAATACAAAATCTTTACTTCGAAGCCGCAATACAAATACAGTCAGGTGTTCCACACTGCAAACTATTCTTTCAGCAACATAATACCACTTTCCAAAATAAGAACTCAAGCAATCAATATTCTCTTAGTTTATTGTTAGTTCAAGACAGTTACAATTAAAGTTTCAGTACAGTGATCTACTAAGAGCCCGTAACAAGACTCAGCAGTGCTGTACATAAATTCACCTATACAGGAGATTTCAGCAGCATATATAAAGACCCAAAATTTGCAGAAATTGTTTTGTAAGTTTACACATTAGGATAATCCTTTTAATAGAACACGTAGACCGAGATGGGGGATTTCAGAAAGGATTATCCCCCTGCTATGGAATATTCTATTTCAAAATTTCCATAAAAACATTAAAACCCTTTTGAAATGCTATCAGGCTACTGTCACTAGTATTGTCTGAAACACCTGAGCCCACATCTATGAAACTCCTTCAAATCCTTTGGCACCATTTCAGGGTGAGAGCGCCTGACGCCTTGCATCCTGAGCTATAAAGCCTCTGAAAAAAAGAGCAGGACCAATGCTACAGCTGGAAAAAGACTTCTTTTCTTGGTTTTTTTTTTTTGTTTTAATGAATTAGCTGCATCTGGGACTATATACACATCTTTAAGAGACTGACAGAATTAAAAACCTGATCTACATACCTAGTAAAGTACCTAAATCCCCTTTGTTTAATTGGAAATTGGGAACATAAGTGCTGTGGTGGGTCTGGAGCGCAGCCTGCTTACTACAAAGCAGAGATTTACCTTCAAGCTCTGCCCATCTGTCTTTCTGCTACTTCCCCTCTCCTCCTCTACCACGTACATCGCCGCCGCCAGTGTAAAACCAAAGGTGATCATTTCTCAACCAACCTGTCAAACAACCGCTGCTGTCACCGTAGCTGGTTAATCAAAACGCGTCCCTTTTGAAACGTACATGCTGGTACTTTATCTGCCACTTCAAATTAGCGGCTCCGAAAATTCAGGTCCATTTGCAAACCACAGTCTGTCCCAATCCATTATCACATGACACTTGGTCAGCAAGCAGATTGTAAATTAACATTTCCATCTTCTGCTGTAGCCTTTTAGTCATAGTAATTACAATAAAATCTCTTTAATCAGCAGACTCATAAAATAACCAAGACGGATGTCTTTTATTTGAGGAAGACCTTGTGATACACATTATGTCACCAGCTGCACGGGGAGAATATCGGGCTTTGCTAAGGTAGCAAAGCGGGAAGCTTTCTCACACTCAAGCCACGACCAGCTATTTGAGGTCCTCACTGATGCAACGCCTTCTGCTGCGATTAAACTGAAACAAATAATAGATATTTCCAGTTTTCTCTTGTATCCTCAACGTATTTCTGATGATTTTAATAAAACGATCCCAGAAAATGCCTGCAGATCACCTAAGCAGAGACAGACGTGCTCCTGTAATATTATTTCTCCAGCGTTCAAGGCAGCCTTTTCAACGGGGCTTATAATTAAGAACGCTTTTGATGGCAAAATTGGGCCTCCGCTGTTAATCAAAGGACCAAAGACACCCCTCAGCATGCATAATTCCGCAACTCTTTGTTTCAGGGAAATCTTGACAGGAAAATAATGGTTCCTTCCATTTCTTTCTTCTCCGTCAGTTAACCAGGGAAGGTTATTCTGCTCCAGTCTCCCAACTGCTGCAGCATAAATTACTGGAGGGGGAAAGAGTCGGAGGCACATGCTTCCCAGGAAACCTTTTGCATGTGTTTTGCACTGGGGGCGAGTGAACCAGTTTGGGCAAAACGACTTTTGCCAGAACCTATGAGTATGACCCAGAGAGAATTCAGTGTTCACTTAAAAATCAAGAAAATTATAGCCAGCTGAAACAGCCCGCCCTCCAAACCAAACCCATTTCTCATTCTTCAGATTTCCCCAAATATGATCTCATCTCAGTCCCAGCAAATCTTAGAGTCACAGCACTGCCAAGACTCTTCAAAGGCTTGAAAGACCTGAAAACAAAACACAACATATTTTTGCAAAGCCTCTGTGTTGAAATGAGGTCCACCTTAGACAGATCTTCCAAGGTTACTAATTGCTTGCATTTCCAAGGAAAATTCTTAGGTTTATAGGACACATCTGAGTTCCCAACTTGTAAAGCTAGTTTGTACTCAAGGCACAAGAATTTCTGGTAACATGGGAAGAAAAAACCCCAGAATTAAAAGTTACACAAAAAATCATGGGGAATTTGTACGCAAACAGAGGAAATCTAAGAAGCTCTGTTCAGTCCCAATCTTCAAGACAGGTCAAACAGTTCCTGATCCTGCTTTTGAGTGTTTTCACCCTGTCATTGATTTATTTACCAGATAAAGTAAAGAAGTTTAATCTTCAGACAGATATTGAAACCACTGCAGCTGAAGAGGTAAAGAGCTCTCAAAAACAAACCATCTTGGTTTGCAAAAGCTTTTTATACTTGCAAATTTCAGTAATCATTCCTTTTACAATGTGCAAGTTCAAGACAAATCTAAACCATTCCTAAAAATTATCACACTAGCAAAGACCAAGGTCCTCAGGCGATCTTGACCATGAGTTAACCACCCCTGCGGTGCTTCCTTGATGTTACTGGCCAAAGAGGCTTGTAAGAGATATGGACATCCCCTCACCTTGGTGATATTCCTTCTGTGCCACATCCAGGCACCTCCCCTGTGCAGGACATCCATAATTCACTGAATTTAAAGTCTTGTTAGGAAAGGATCCATTTTAAGAAAACGCCAGCATGAATTTTACATCAGTTTGCTCCTTTGGGTATTCCAGTATTCTTCAAAGAGAACGTGTCAGTAATTAATGCAGGTTCATACGTTTCTTCCTAGGAGTCGGCCCACGCGTGTGTTTTTGTCCAACAGGATGCGTCCCTTAGCAAAGGGCTGAGGAGCACTGGGACCACCATTACGTCTCTACAGTGAACCGTCAGGCACTTTAATGTAATTGTCTAGAGGTCCTGCTGAAAGAAGCATGGTCTTCATTGTACATACAGAACTTGATCTGATCTAAATATCCCCTTTCCTGACATAGCTTACTTTTACTGGCTTCTTATTTCCTCTGCACTACCCAATTCGGTATTAATAGCTAAGTGAAGAAGCTCCAGAACTGAAATATTTAATTTGTTTTGAGGAAATGTAACAAAGTTTCTGGAGGGAACATCATCACTACCTTCCCACTAGAATCAGGTAGAAGTAGTGGGAATTACAGCCATTTCCTGTTTGCAGTTACAGAGGGACAGGACCTGCACTCATAAGAGATGCCACAGAAAGACATTTGGGGACACAATGACCAAAGAAGAAAGAGAACCCGAGATAAATAACAAGCATATCATTACCAGTTACAACAGCAGCTAAATCCTATTTTATCAAACATCATCGTGTGGCTCTCACAGTAGACTTTAGGGCACGGTGTTAGAAGATATCTTAGAGGGCTGCATCTAGTCTTATTTTTAGTTTTGAATCAGATAGTCTGATAAAGACAATGTCCCTGAAAGGCCATTCCCACACATTAAACATTATCTCCTGCCACCCACAGAGATCACGGGGCACAGCCTTTCCGTGCTCTACTTTGCACTCCATACTTAAGAAAACCTTAATAAACGCATCTTCTTCTCGGCAGCTCCCCACCCCCAGAAAATGCCTTCTCTTCCAGAATTATTGATTTATGTTGTTATGCAACGTCTTCCAAACCTTACTTTGACTTTCTTCCCAGACATGCTAGTCTGACCACTGCAACAGCAGGAGGGAGATTAAATTTGATACCAAACCGTCTCCGCCAAGGAGAAGCCAATTTTTTAAATTAGGAGCTGTTTTTAATCACTACCAACACTCTGTGGGCAACAGGGGCCTATCCTGATCTCTGCTACAGTCACAGCCAGGAAAAAAGAGCTATTAGTCTGAAACTGAAAACTTCACAAAAGTTGGAGGACATTCTTGATGGATTTTTTTCATGCGTAATCAAATGTTCTATCCACAGGCACAGTCGGGGATGAAGATTACGTATTTCCATATTTAAGTCAGAAAGTATATAGTGTAAATGCTGAAGATTCGACAGCAAACATCTTCAGACATATTCTGAGCCCTGGTGAGTGGATCCAACCAAGTCTATGCACCAAGAATCCAAAAGCTTGTCTGTAAAGGCAGTCCAAACCCCAAAAACTTCCATGGACTATGCTGCTTGTTTAGTTTCTCACAACTTTTCTATGTCAAAGGTGCTGTATAGAAAGAGGGGAGAAAGTGTTCCTGTAACAGTATGTTCAAGAGTGTAGAAAAGTTTGAAAAAATACAAGCAAGCAAGCAAACAAACAAACAAGAAACCCAGACTTTTTTCTGTACACAGTAGCAAGCAGAGTTTCTTTCAAAAAGAAACGTGCTCCTCAGATTCCTTCTTTTAGGCTTCCCCCCCTCTTTCTTCCTCCCTGACATAGGGGAGCTTTTACAGGGTCTGTGCAAGTGAAACATACTGGTTCAGTGTTTTCCAAATACCTTCCATTAGGCAACCTTTTTTTTTTATTTTATTTTATTACTGTTAAACTAAATGTTCTTCACAGTATAGCTACAGTCCTGCAAACAGATATATCTGAGTTTGACACTTGGACCCCACTCTTTGTAACATTGGCATCCTTGCAAAAACCAGATTGTGAACTCAGACTCGCATGGTAACGGCAAAGCCCGCTGATGTGTTATCTCCCTGTATCTCTTTAAAAACTGCATTTTTTCCGCAGCCCCGGTCACTGTTCAGGCACTTTCAACTCTGATCCTTCGCAGGCTAAGCCTGTATTTTCCTTTTAAAGTCCTTTTTTTGCTACTACTTTCCAGCAGTAATAAACACAGTTCTTTCAGGTAACAGCTGTCTTGCAGCTTGACACTCTGTTCAAAAACCTATTACAATGACTGCTCCAGGAAAATATCTTAAAATCAGGCTAGTCTCCAACAGACTTCGAAACTATCTAAGCTTTTAAACGCGAGTGTTATGAAGCTCATTTTCTTTGTAACACTTGAAGCCGAGCAGTTACCTTAACTGACCCAGTGAAGAGGAAAATGCCAAGCAGCATCTCTCTGAGCTCTGGGCATGCAGAGCCAGCGCAGGGAGAGCGCAAACCAGCAAGGGCAGGATGCAGCACTTGAAAGAAAAATGCCTTTTTTTAATTTTTTTTTTCTTTAATTGAGTTGCAAGCAGTGACCACATTGCTTTAAGCATCTAAAACACAATAGCACATCAGAGTTTGGTGAAACAGGATGCCTGTCACAGCATTTTTGTTTTCAAAGACTATTTAAGAAAAGACTGAAGTGTCCGCAGACATGTCGCAGGCTCCCCAGCTTACACCAGCATTACTCCAACAGTAACACCGCTACATGGTCAGAACTCCAAGTCAGCTGAAAATGCAAACTCCACATTGGCATCAACAAGCACAACAAATGTATCACTTTTTTTTTGATTATCATTATGACTGGGACATACCAACAGGGTATGAAAAACAAGTCCGGTTCTGGGCTCCCCAGGTCAAGAAGGACAGGGAACT
>KZ506737.1:23351-61689 GCA_002844005.1 Limosa lapponica baueri | reverse complement strand
TGGAGACATTCAAAACCCGCCTGGACATATTCCTGTGTAACCTGCTCTAGGTGGACCTGCTTTGGTAGGGGGGTTGGACTAGATGATCTCCAGAGGTCCCTTCCAACCCCATATCATTCTGTGATTCTAACAGCCATGAAGTACAAACAAGTGAGCAACACAGGACGTACCATTACATTCAAATGCCTTGGCTTTGGTCAAGCACAAGTTCTAGACATCAAAATCCTTCAGAAAGGCTTTCCTGGTAGGGAGGTATGGAGAGTTTAAATAAACACGGATTCAGCCATTCTTCTGCAGAAGAATATTGGGAAAATAAACAAAAACCCCCATGCTCTCAAATACAAACACCTTTTTGCACTGATTAGTCTACAGGAGAAATTACTTGGGTTTTTTCAGGGTGGTTTGGAAACAGGACTAGCTCCTACAAAAAGGGGCTCGCGTCCTGCAACAGAATCTTCTACATCCCAATGCAATACAAACCTAAACTCCCATTGCAAACACAGCTAAGGGAGGAAGGACTGTATGGTTGCATGACATTACTCACCTCACCTAGACATGCCAGGTTTTACTCTATGCTTGCCTAAAGCATAGAGACTGAAGCAGGTGCATCCTTCCTTCTTCATCCAGTTTATAAAGAAAAGCTTTATGTATATATAAAAAGCTTTTTTTTTTTTCATTTCTATGAAAAACTAGCAGATGACTCAGCCCTTACAACATTAAAAAAGTGTATTCAGCATGAGATATGGTTAAAAAGTAAGTACCTCAGCTTATCGTTCAACTTGGAGACTGACTATAGCCTCGAACAAGCACCCCAGGATCTCCCTTTTCTCACATCTAGAACTTGAGCAACCACCATTGTCTAATTCAATAGACACCACCCCCCAAAATCTTCCTCTAGCTATGGCAAGCTGTGGGTAAGCACAAAATAGCTGTAAGGCTCTGACAAAATCAGTGAAAGAACATGCTCAGGTTCCCAAGTCTCGAGGAACAGCCCCAACTGTTTGCAAGGCCAATGCCTTTCTCTTCTCTGCACAGAAATACTAATAACTAACCCTGACAGAATTACGGATTAACTTTATATACAATAAAAAGGTCTTCTCCAGGAGATGCTAAAATGATGACCCAAAATAAGGAAATCAAAAGTATCTGCTCAACTGTATGTAGCTTCTGTCTTCTATGTGTTTTTGATTTACCTGAAACGCTGTAGAAGAAGTCAACACTGCTTTTTAATTTTTGTCAAGTTTCAGACATTGATTAGGGATTGGCAAAGTTCTGCAGAGACAGGCTAGCAATAAATCAAAGGTTGATTTGCTCTTGTCTTGAGGTACAGAGACGTCCCTCTGTTTTTACCAGATTTGCTGTCATTGGGCCAGGGTATTCTTGTTCCCGTCTCAGCTGAGATCATGAACCACACAGTAATATGAAAAATGCCTCACCGCCAATATTAACAGAAGAGCACTGTACCATGTTATTCATGTGAGATATTATCAAAAAATTATTTCACAAATCTGTTTGCTACATTTCTCCTCCCCTATTATTCGCTGTTTACTTAGCTGCTGAAATCACCACATTTCAAATGCAGACATGAACCTTACCATGAATACCAACATCTTCTGACTGAGCTTCAATTTATAATGTCAGTTCCAGGCAAACAAGTGAGCAAAACTCATGAGGGCATAATTTATTAACACTGTAAAACGGACTGCTGCTAATTTTTTTTCCTCTGGTAATGACAGAGCTGGCCCCTAATCAGACATGCCCACGCTACAGGGAGTTACAGGATCACCCTAATTCTGCCAGCTGATTCAGGCTTTCACGTTCCCTTCGGTTCTTAACTGAAAACCAGGCAAAACATTAAAGAAACATACTCTGCGGTAATGATGACTGACTACATCCTAGAACATATTCAAAGGATGCCCCTTCCCCCAGAACAATGAAAATTCCTTTTGTAGGAGATCACGGCGGCACAGAAAAGTAAGGCTGCATGTGATGTTAAAGGTAGAAACCAATTAATTTTGTTGTCCTAAAAATTGAACCAGATATATTTAGAAAGGTTTGTTCAATTTATTGTTAAAACATTAAGAACTAGAACTGTTATAGAATGCTTAACTATCATTAAAGTTGCACAGTTTTTTCTTGGAAAACTAAACCTTCTCATCAGAGAAGAACGAATGTTTATTGTGCTGCCTAAAAAAAAAACTTTTCAAAAATTTGAATGCTATCCTTTTTTTCTCCTTCCTAGACTAAACAAATGTTTATCCACCAGTGCTTCTTCTATGCTATGCTTCTTTCACGATATGCATTTATTAACTTGATTTTCCATTCTACAATTATTTATCACTTTTCTGTATTGATCCTTCTCTTAATGACTTTGGATCTCACCTCCAGTTTATCAATTTTAATCTGGTCTTCTGTAGTGCCTGCAGTCCAGCTTGAAGTTTATAGGCTGTGTTTAGCCACAAGAACAGAGTGCTCAGGGGGATCTTACCGATGTTCGTAATAAATACCTGAAGGGAGGGAGTAGAGAAGATGGAGCCAGACCCTATCTCAGTGGTGCCCAGTGAACGGACAAGAAGCAGTAGCACAAACTGATATACAGAAAATTCCATTTAAAGATAAGAGAAAAACTTCTGTCCTGTGAGGAGGGTCAAACACTGGAACAAGTTGCCCAGAGAGGCTGTGGAGCCTCCACCCTTGCAAAGGGGTGGGGATACAGCCTTGAGTGACCTGCTCTGGGTGGTGCTGCTTGACCAGGGGGTTGGACCAGATGATCCCCAGAAGCACCTGCCTGCCCCAGCCACTCTGTGATCTGTAGTTCTGTTAAACGGCATCCTACCATCCACAAGTCGACAACCCCACTAGATACACCCTTCTGCCAGACAGCCTACCATCACCGATTACTCTGCATGTTTGCGGTCATCCACACAGCTTGCTTGTATATGTTTGCAGCCACCCACATAGTAATCATCTTATATACACTGTAAACCTCCAGATTGTTTCTGAGATGTCATATATGACTCTAACCAAAGCATTACTGAAGTCGAGGAGGAACATTTGGGACTGTTCCTCCATCCCAGCTGAGCTTCAGTGTCATCAAATCACACTATCTCAAGCAATCACTTCATAAAATCCATTCCACAAGCTTACTGTGTTCCATCATTACAGGTTTTTTTATCCTCTCAGTACTGTAACTAGGAGACTTAAAATCTATGTGCTCTATTACAAAACTGTCTTACAACTTTCAGCTTACACTTACTCAGGGCCCATTGCTTTTGAAAAGTTATGCATTCGAGCATCTTTCATGGTACCAAATTTGGCTGACCAGTCTGCAATACCCAGATCTTCCTTCTTTCTCTGTTTTAGAAACATACTCTCTATATGCCCTCTTACGGGATCTCACCTGTCCTTTAGGGTTTTTACACAGTAATTGCTCGTGGATTCAAAACTGCTTCAATTAGTTGCTTGGGTAGACCACAATAAACTCCACCCTAAGCTTACAAACATGAATGCATTTAACTCATAAAAGTGTTCTTTAACCTGTTCTTCGCTTTTTCTGCCCTGGGTTCCTACCACCTTGCTGTTAGCCTCAACCATGCTGAGCAGCTGATCCCAATTAACCTTCTTCTTTGTAAAAGCAGAAGCAAGAAAGGTTGATTCGTCTTCCAACTTCTTCTGTCACCCATTATTTTCTCATCTTCTCCTTTAGATAATAGTCTGATAATTTCCTTTGTCTCCTTCCACTTAGAGAAGCTTTTTGCTATTTACAAAACTTTATTTTATTGTGCATTACCTCTCTTATTATCTGTACCTCTGCATTTTTTAATTGGTCCAGGATGCTCTTCATGTTCTTTTACTAGTAATCATGCTGAAAGAGTTTGAAAACATTTCTCCCTACTCCCCTCCCCCCATGCTGTTGTTGAGATACTTCACTCTTATTAGCCAACAGTCTCAAATTAAGTCTCATCTTACCTGCAGAGAGAAAGAGCTAAAGGATCTCAGGTTTTTAATATTCTTTTGTAACTGTATTTCAAAGCTGCGCTAAACAAATCAGTCAGAGAGCATCAGCCAAGCAGTCCACCCACGTTCACAACCTTTCTTTACCTAATGATAATTACAGATTGTACCACAGACAGCCTTTAATAAACAGCATCAAGTTTAGAAGGAAGACATCTGTAGGGACCCTTCTGTTGCCATGGAAATATCTTCAGGCCAAGCTGTCTTTAGCTCCACACATTACCTCCGTATTAACCTATTATTATGCTTTTCTTTGGGTATTAGTACAAATTATGGACTAACTCACCCCAATCAGATTATTATAAATGATACTACATCTGAGTTTGAGGGACTCCGAAGAACAAGGAGTCACAAACGCTACAGACAAGGGTAAATTCCTGGACTTCCAGACAAACTGAGTATTTGCCTGATGTTGCACGGATTTTATTCCACGAGGTCCTGAACATTTTCAGCTTCCACCAGTAGCTGGGGTAAGTCAGGGCTCCCAGCAAGGAACAGAGCCCCACAGGCACCGCCGCACTTTCCGAAGGACAGTGAAGCAGCTCACGGCTAAAATTTTTTTCCTATCTTTGTAAAAGTTTGGATGAAACTTGAGTCACTCCAGCTCAAAATACTAAACAGATGAGCACTTTTTTTGAGACTACCATCTGATTAATGCAGTAATAAACACGAATGCAATAAACAACAACAACAAATGGTGCAGAACGCTACAGCGATAGGCACAACAAATGCGTACAACAGATACCCTCACGTGGAGGACCGTTGGCTTTGGAGGACCCCAGAACATTTTGCAACTACGTACACGTAACACTGCTGAAATGTAGTCATCTCAAAGGGTAGGAGGTATTAAGCAACTTGCAAACAGCGTATAGCATAACAGTGAGATCTTTAACGCCCACACAGAATAAACAGGATCTCAGTTTTTAAGATCTCGTCCAAAACACACCCACACAGCCAAGTGCATGGTATTCAATTTACTTATTTCATATAAATGAAGAAAGAAGTTAACCTCTGCTAAGACATGAACCATTGGTCTCCAGAAGGGTGAGGGATCCAAGCTTGAAAATTACGTTTTTCATAATTAACTATGACATTTTGACTGCTTCTCTAAAATTAAATAGGACATAATTGAAAATGTTCCTTACTCTGACAATATTTCATATTGTCAATAACTTTTAAACAGAAAATCAATCAGAAGAGTTTTCCCTACCGGCCTCAACCGTGACACTAAATTTTTTCAACAAGTATTTGGTGACAGACTTTTGGAGATGATCATTAAGACTGCTGTCCAAAGAAGTACAGGCAATGTCTTAAGCAGGAACCGAATGACATCATTTGAAACCCACAAAAAAAAAAAAAATAGAAATGAGAGAATGCCAGAATACATAAGGCTAAGACTGCTGGTGCTTAACTAGTAAAAATTGCATCTGCTAGTGAAAGGCTGTTAGTGGAGTTGCTCCGATAAAGAAAATCATAACAGAATTATTTTCTATAGAGTATTTTCTGTATTTTTCTATAACCTTATAACTGCAACATGAAAAAAAAAAAGAAAAAAATAAAGATTTTTATCAGACTGTCCGGAGTGTGAACAGTGATTTAGGATCTATTTTAGCACTGCTGCCTCAAACAAAAATCCACAGAAATCCTCCCAGGGACCTCAGAAAATCTGTGATTATTGCTCAGATGTAATGTTAAGTTCAGTCAACAGTTTAATACTTCATAAGCTGATCTTTCCCCTTTCTTTCTTACAACTTACTTTCAATCTTTATTTTGTTTCTGCTTGATCTTACTCCCTCCAACAACAACAAAAAAAATATTGCTCTTTTAATAAGGATAGGGCTATGGTTTTATGCAAACTGTAAAATCAGAAATACTTGAAAACAGGGCTGCAGGATGAAAATCTCCACGTAACAACAAGTGACCCAGCTACCATCAGTACTAAGCAGGCAGCACCACAGCTAAGAAACTGACTTGTCACCTTGATCCTTCTAGGGCAGCATTTGCACTACACCACCACCCCCAGGTCAATCTAAACTCACATCAAACCCCGATGTTAGAAGAAGCAGCAATACCACCTCCCTCCTGTCCCCAACTTGCCTCCTCTGTCATGCTTCCACAGGGACTCGCACAGCGGCCCCAAGGAAGCAGCAGGTTGAAAGTAACCTCTTCCCCCCAGAAAAGGATTAATTTTTATTGTGTATCTGTTCCTCAATCCGATGCACTAGAAACGCTTCTGCTGGTGATGGGGAAGGAGCTTGGGGTCAACCACGTGCAGGCAAGAAGACAAGGTGGGAGGATGCTGCGTGCTGGCAGCAGTACTGGCTTATGCCATGGGATGGTGAAGACAAAATGAAGCGGGGGCTTGAGGGTGATGTAGAAAGGTAAGGACAGTGACACTTGCCCGAGGAGGTGGAGTCCCATATAATCAATTCACATTCAGTGGCACCACTTTCTGTCAGTAATCCCACTGGGATCCCCAGGACCATGCATGGGTGACTTGTTGTGCCACTGTCCCTAAAGTGTTTTCCCGTGTGTTTAATTTACATGATCGCACACTATCACTTGTACAAAGCTCTCCTTTCGTTCAGCGCTCATGATAAATGGCCATCAGTGAATGAGACAACAGGTCATACTTGTTACTCCACTGTCACCTATGACTGCTTGATGCTCTGTTTCATTTGGAAGGTGCCACTCAGCCACTTTAAGTAAAATTAAAGCTTTCTCATTCATCTCCTAGAAGACACCTGAGTTCAAGGTTTACTGAATCCCCCACTGCTGCACAGACCCACCAGGCAAGCCGCAACCCTGTGTGAAGCCAAGACCCTGCAGCGTCAGAGGACTCTTAACTTCACGAGCCCCACTTGTGTTCCCAGCAGGGCACAGGAGATCTCCCTACCTGTCCTACCAGCCTTCCTCTCTAGAAATCCCACTGCCACATGGAAGTACCACAGGGGTGAGGCTCCATGGATGTGAAAAACACACCCACCAAACTAAAGGCACCCAAGCAGATGGGGCAATAACGCCAACGATAAACCGCGGGTGGAAGAAAAGGAGGATGATGGAGCCAGGCACTCAGCATCCTCTTCTCTAACTTCTTCAGTTTCTGGAATGTAAAGACAAACAGCTCAGTAACAGTGGAAAGTCAATCACAAGGCTTACTTTAAGCTGCATTACATACAAACGATCCCTGATGAAGAGCAGGCACGATAACCAGGTCAAAAAAAATAGTATTATTTTTTAATTAAAAGAGGAAAACGAAGATCTCTGCAGATCCTAAGTTCAATACAGTTCCAATTAGGAACAATGAGATAACAACAAACAATCTAGCAGCATTTAGGTGTACAGCAAGTGATCTCTGGCAGCATCACTGGCTTCACAAATAATGGATTTGCCAAGAAGAGTGCACTTATTTAAAGAATTAACCAATAATCCCACTAACATTTTCCATATATAAAACATAGAACCCTGTGACTTCTGAGATGTTTTTTTACATTTCAAAGTAGATATAGAAATTTTTTTAATTATACGTTTCATCTAATCAAACCCTGAATCAATGAAAAAATGGAAACAGGTAGCGGCCGAAGCACGACGTGCATGAAGGAAGTGCCATTTCCTAGGCAAGAGGGATTCACAGAGCAGCGCAGTGCTGAGAAAGAACTTGCCACTTGACATACAGCAGTCGCATAAGTGAGAAGACCGATGCTAATTAAATCAAGAGACTGCCACGAAAGGTCATGTTATTTAATATGTGGTATTCTTGGGCCTTTAAAGAACACTTAACATATGGCACTTCCATTTTTTAAGTCACATTTCAGAGACTTTTCTTATATTCGTTATATCAGATCTCCATCTACGAAGACTTGCAGAATGAACTTGCGATACTGAGTGACAAGGCAGTAACACGTAATGCATGTGGGAAAACTAACCTTTACTGTGTGCATACACAATGATGACCTGTAAACTGGCTGCACATGCAAATGTTGCTGTTCTGGTGGTAATGGGTTATATTACAGTAGTTCTCTTGGGGAAACAAGACATTTCCTTAAAGAAGATGCCAGGTTATGGAGTAAGATGTCTAACACCTTCCTTTAAACGCTACATGAAGATAGACATGAGCAAAGTGGTAAAGACCCCCTATCTTTCAAGAATGAACTTCACTTACATTGAGTAATTTGATAAAATTGCCTTCTTCTTTTGGGCAGGGACTGGAGGGGTAGGCAATATTTTTGCTTTAAGCCAGCCACAACCTAAAGCATGAAAACTCATTGTAAATCTGTATCTTACACATATAATCAATGACGACACAAACGTCTCAAGAGACCTTGAAGCTACTGTGAACACTCATCTGAGAACATCAGCGCAACCATGTCTGGGCACGATACCACACGCAAGGAATATCCAGGGAGGGAGCAAAACAGAAAACACCACTGCACAACTGAACAAATCCAAAATGCACCACGTAGCTCTGGTTCCCCCCATGGGACTCACCTCCTCTAGGCTTCAGATGCGTATTTGACATCTTAATTTGTGCTGGTCATCCATGCACCCATTCTACCCAGTGGAGAAAAATCAGGGGGCTGGAGGCTAATTTGTCTTGCCTGTCCTAAAGACGAAGGATGATGAGCACAGACACTGCTATTTAACATTTAAATACCTCACTGAAGAGGAATCCTGCATCTGTTATTTAAAAGGGTATGTTAGCACTGCAAAAAGTACAAAAAAGGTACAAAAAAGTACTACAAAAGTACTACAAGAATGATCTGAGAAATAAACACTCAAGGGTATATATACAGCAGGCAATTTGCTTTGGTTTTGGAAAATGATGACTGAAGTCCTATGATAAACATCAAAATCCTGATTGACATGGAAACTGTTCCTCACAGCGCAAGAACAAGTGCAATTGGCAGACAACAGCTATAAAATAAATGAAAATAAGTAGTCTTTCATTTAACACCTACAATTACCACCACATCGCCACAGGTATTCTGGAGACCAGAAGCATAAATGAATTAAAAGATGGATTAAACAGTTTCACTGGGAAGAGTTCATGAGTGGCTATTAAACACAGTGGTCCAAGTATAGTAACAGGCTTAAAAACACCTAAAACCTGCTGACAGATCAAAGTTATGTCCAAGGAAGGATCACAGGACATGGATCTTTTTCATCTTCCCTGTTTTCCTCACCTGTCAGAGACCCTGCTGGAGTGTGTGGCCAAATGGGCCTTGGCTTCCTTCACCATGGTGGTTACGGTGATTCTGAATACTCAGTCGGATGCCGTTTGGATACAAATCTAACGAACTGGTTGTGAAGCATCTACATTGTCACTTCTCAATAACAAAACCATGAAAGAGACAGTTTGATAAACAAAGTATGAGACGGAGAAACACCTTCTTCCTTCAATACAGGTTTGTATTTTTCCCCAGTTACCCTGAGCTTCCAGTAGTGCAAGGGCAGGGCTCACAGCGCTCAGCTTCCACAGGCTGAAGGTGAGGCTTTTCCAGGGGCTGAGGATTCAGCAGTTACCATACAGCAACAGTAATTTTGGAGACCACGGTACACCTTCAGACTCACCATCTGTCCCACTGCCTTCTAATGAGGCTGCCCCATACCCCGCCATTGAAGTTACCCAAGGCATCAACCAAGGGTTACAGATCTATAGAGCGTTTATTCTGGGGCTGAAGTATTAAGAGACAAGAAGTGTACTTGGTTTTAAGAACCATAGTGAAATATGCAGGGTTGATGAATTGATTTTGAGCACGTTTTTGTTTTTAGACAGAGAAAACATGTCACAGGAGTCAGTACAAAATGGTAAAGATGAGACCGTACATATTAGATGTAAAGCTAATTTTTCCTATTCGAGACACAAAATTCACTCAAACATCACCTAGTGCAGCACTCAGCTCGCCCCCCAAAAAAGAGCAACAAAACAAATACCTGTATTTTGCAAAAGGCACAGGTTCTTGTTCTTATCAGGGCACAACGGAAACAGTTGTTTTCCATCTATGAATTCTTTACTGACTTACAGGCTGGTTAGGCCAGATAAACTCTCCTCCATACATTCTTCCTTGACAACTGAACTCAGATAAGGTTCTCCGGCTAGAAACTGGCCAGATTAAGATGTTCAGGGCATTCGTGACAAGAGTGCTTTCCTTGGCCCAGCAGAGCCCAACCTTATTTTTTCTTTCCCCTCTGAGCTTATGAGAATGATGAGAAGTTCTTTTACTTCCTCAAGGTCAGGCTTGAAGTGGTGGGTAGCAGTGAACTAAATGATTTACTTGGGAGGAGACACACTCTGAATTCAAAATTAGACTGAGCCTTTAACTGAAGCTGGACCATAATGAATACATTTATCTGTATCTCATATGAAGAGGGTTTTTTTCGAAAGCTTCAGTTTAGGCACTTTTCGCCTAGAGTAAATTGATACGTGGATTTTAAGAAACGTCTACAGAAACACACCAACATGCTACAGATGGAATACTGAGAACGAGAAAGGCATAAAGGGAACAGTCCTACGCACCCTGAAGCTCACGCTGAAAACCATGGATGCTGCAAATGCTTCAAAACCTTTATGCTGTATGAAACAGTAACAGTGTCCAACCAATAACAGTGTCATCCATATCGACCACTGATTTTTTAGAAGCTGATCTGATCAACTACCTCCTGCTATCAGCCACTGACCTTCATTTTTAAGCCACTCCACTGGCACTAGGCGCTGTCCTAGTTAAAACATCGCAGTTTCATGTTTGATGCATCGCTTCCAGGTTATGAAGCTCCTCATACAAAAATGGGGGGCTTCTTCAAGTTCCTTTCTGAAGATACATAGTAAGAAAACATTAATGCTGTATTATTAATAATGCAAAAAATGACTGTACATATACTAAAATACAATTAAAATAATCGTATCATAATAATCCATAATAATAATAATATAAAATATAATAATCCATGAAATAAAAATAATCCTACATATTAAAAAAATAATCACATGACCAAACAGAATTATGTCATAGGATGTATCTTGAGCTTGAGCTGTGCAGTCTCCTGTTGTTCCTGCAGACAGCAGCAACTGCTGGTTTGTTACACTCAGAAGAGAGGGAATATACTGTGTGGAGTTTGTTCTTCCTCCAGGTCTGTAAGGAAAGGGATCAGTCTTTATGTTTCTTCAGTGCAAACTTGCAAATCATCTGCTCAGGGGCTTTCCTGTCAGGTTTTATGGGAGAAAACAGAAGCCCAGAGGAGAAACCGTTCCCATTTACACAGTCTCACTAACTCATGGATGAACACATCCCATCTATAGAATGTAACGAAGAAGGAAACATCGTGTATATCAAGCTTCCCTCTTTGCAATTACTACCTTTGAATCTATGTGAAACAACAGACCTCGCTGCTGAGGGAGGATGCCCTGGCTCCCGGAAATGTCTAGGGATGATCAGCAGGGCATCAAAATAAATAATGATACCCTCACACCATTGTTTTTGCTCAGTCATGCCAGGACGATCTTACTGTTTCGTGTGAGATAATGATGCAATAAATCTTAACAGATCTGTGCCACTGCACTCTTTATTTTTTTTTCTTTTTTTTTTTTCTCCCTTGCATGACACGCTCCCAAGATTTCTAGCATGCAGATACATCACCCTCATAAAAAAAAGGCCTTGATTCTGCAAGTCCTTGTGTGGCTCAAAAGGTTGAAGTACTCCATTACCAGACCCAGCGCAGGCTACACAGGGGCATGATAAAGGATGAGCCTCAGCCATAGCTCTCCACTGTGTTTGAAAACTGCTATCCATGATCCCTCATGCTCAGAAAAAGAGCTTTAAAAACAAACAAACAAAAAAAACCACCCAAAAACCCCCTCAGCAACAGATTCTGTCAGAAAAACAGAGTTGCAGGGAAATCTCCGTATCTTTCTAACCAGGGCAGGCTGTGCTGTCATGCGGCTCTGTTATTTCATGTAATGTCACTTAGCCCTCCTTTGCTGGAGTCAAGATGCCTGCCTTATTCAGTCATTTGGCACCTGCAAACTGCACGGCAAAGCCTAAACCACATTTCATCCACGTGGCATGACTAAAAGCACGACACGTGAGTTAGGGTAACATATATCCAAGCATTTATTGCCACTTTTCCCCTTTCCTGCACACCCCTTCTGCGTCAAGTCTGCTTTGGCGTTTGCTTGACTCCTCAGAAAGTCAAACTTATTGCCTTTTATTTGTTTCACCCAAGCTACTTTTATGTCAGACTGGCAAGCTGAACCAGCTCACCAAGTGATCCCATGGGTACCAGCATCAGCTCAGGGACGGTGGTTGAGGAGTTGGGGAGAGGGTGGGAAGAGCAAAGGAATGGGACAACCTCTTCCAGTGCCCGACCTAGCCTCCACTACAACTAACGATAAGATTCATAGAATCATAGAACGGTTAGAGTTGGAAGTGACCTTAAAGATCATCAAGTTCCAACTCCCCTGCTATGGATTATTAGGTTATTACTACAAAGAGCGTAACATCTTGTGAAAACTGGTGAGCATTCCTCTTGCCCTTCTGTAGAGCAAGTCTAGAGAAGCCTGTGTTGGGCCAGTTTGCTAACGTAACATCTTACCCTGCCAGAAAAAGTAGAGGTCATCATTTAAAACATCAGTATAGACAGGTGGAAGAACCTTGTTTGCTGCTGCCCTGAGGTATGTGTGTCTGCAAGAGAAGCAACAAGAGCAGGGAAGTTGAGACAAGACAGCAGAGGAGCACCAGCAGAGGATGATAGCAAGCTGAGTGGTGCAGTTGACTAGCCTGAGGGACAGGATGCCATCCAGTACGACCTGGACAGACTCGAGAAGTGGGCCCATATGAACCTCATGAGGTTCAACCAGGCCAAGTGCAGGGTCCTGCACTTGGATCGGGGCAACCGCCAGTATCCATACAGGCTGGCGGATGAACAGATTGAGAACAGCTCTGCCAAGAAGGACTTAGGGGTACTGGTGGATGAAAAGCTAGATGTGAGCCTGCAATCTGTGGTTGCAGCCCAGAAAAACAATTGTATCCTGGGCAGCAACCAAAGAAGCCTGGCCAGCAGGTCGAGGAGGTGATTCTGCCCCTCTACTCCCCTCTAGTGAGACCCTACCTGGAGTACTGCGTCCAGCTCTGGAGCCCTCAGCACAGGGGTTCACTGACTTCTTTTTATTTTTCTGTCCATTTTTGAAGTCAGGTGGTTTTACAGAGCTACAGACCAAACACAAATGGCACATGTCCAACTTCCAGGACACCTGGCTAATCAGGGTATAGAAATAAGTGTTTGTAAGAAACGGCAGCGTTAAAAGTTCTTCTCCCCAGCGTTTTCACATTGTGTTAGAAGAGACACGGAAGACAAAAAGCGAATGTGCTAGTCAGTGATTTAAAGAGAAGATTCAAAACAGTTACTAGGGAAGACAGATTTGTGAAAACCCTCATCTGGCTTTCGCAGCTGCTGGAGGAACGATCCCCCGCAGGGCTCGGGTCAGGCTGCGGCTACAGGCTGGGCGCTGGCACCCATCACCGCACGGCGGGCGAGCACTTCCCAGGTCAGCAGATGGCCATGGCAGGGTCTGGTACGGGGCAGCAGGAAGCTCCCACAGAGACATTCCCTGCGCAGGATTTCATACGGGGATGGCAAAGGCCGATCATCAAAAATACAACCTTTTTGTTTTTCACAGGGCATATTTTTTCTCTTAAAATCCCCACTCAGTAGTTATTCATTACCAGTTTCCTCCTGTTAGAGAAATTACTTGGTTGGCATGGCAACATATTCCCACCCTGAGCTTCTATCCCTGAGCCTCCTTTCAGCTCCTGAGGACTGCGAGCATCACTGGTCCTCTTCACCCTTTCATGCCGTTACCATCCATACCCTCCTCTTTCACAGGCTTTTAATTAAATTGCATCTGGCATCCACAGGCCCGCCCAGGCATCTTGTTCTCTGGCAAACGCCTTCTGCAGGACTGAGCTGCAGCTCAGGAACGCACTCTCAATGCGAAGAGCAACTCCTAAACATACAGGGGAAGCAGTCAGGTCTCAGTTACTGACCTATGTCGTGCATCTTTTACATCAAAAAAAAAAAAAAAAAAAAATCACCGTTCAGGAGAAAAAGATTTTTCCCTTTCAAGATGAAAAGGCAAATCCATCTACTGATAGTACATGCAAAATTTTCAACAGAAAGTTATTTTAGCATAGCACACACTCATAGTACATTTGCTTGACGTAATCTGCACTCAACAGTAACTACTGGGTAACAAGAAAAAACATGAATCTTTTTAGAGATTATATGGTTCTATAAATCATTTGAATGGAATCAAGGAACATACTAAAAAAAAAAAATCAGGGTATACAACCAACAATACACCTCGTCTCATACACATTTCAGAACATCTCTCCGTTTGATATGAATAAAATTAGTCCATGAAGAATATTTAAAATTCAATTCTTTGTAAAAAAGAAAAAAATCTCTCACATTGTAGGATGGATTAGAAACAGTTTAATAGTAGAGTTAAAACAAAATTAAGAACAAGCATCATATCTGATATGTAATACGTTACTCTGCCTTCAAAAGCCAGGAAATTTAATCTAGTTGATTTCTTCCAGTTATTTTAAGGACTTTCACACCTCTCAATGGTTCTAGGGATTATTGTAGTAGTTTTCATAGATTTAGGATTCTTGCATATTACCCTGATCCCAAGTCAGTGCCATGAGTAAGTAACAGAACTCTTTCTGTTCTTAAAAACTAAGCAGGTATTTACATTCTCTGCTGGATGCTGAATATTCAGTATCTCTCAAGAACAAGCCCACAGCATGCTTTCCACTCTGGACCAGATATTTCATACTCTGCATATATGACTTTGATGTACTTTATTTTGAGCACCCTTTGTTTCTTTTTAATTCAGGGTTTGCAGACAGGAACTTTTAATTATCTATTTATAGGAAGCTGCAAGTGTTTCTCCATAATCCATGTAAAGCTACCAAATTTATAGGTAAGCCAGCTATTTTATTGTTCAGCCTTTGACAAATATTTGATCCGTTTCTGACAACAGTAAGGTCCCCATCGAGGCAGTTAAATTGGGATGAAACTCAAGGAGGACTCTTGGGTAGGCTAGAAGCATTTACGGAATTTTAAACCAGGAAAAAATTAATGCTTGTGTATTCAATACTAACAACATGTGTATTTATTTCATGCTAACAGCTGCCTTAAATTGGCACTTTATCCCATCAATACTCTGAATGGTTATTCAGGAAAAAAATTAAGTGTTTCATGTTCCAGACAAGTCTTTCAGCCTAAATCCATTCATGAAAACTAACATGTATAGCAACAAAGGAAAGAAACTCAAGCTTCAATGAGCCAAACAATGGACTTTTTTTCCAAGAGCAGAGGTAAGTAATACCTATCTTTCCACTATGGATTTTTTTAGTTTATTCTGTAAAAATGAATGCTATTCAGAAGCCAATCGGAATAGTTTCAGCTTCTATTCTATTTCTGTCTGCTTTCTGTAGGCATGTGCTACGAGTTGCCATTCTATGGCTAAGAAGGACCTTTCATCTGATCCACTGCGGTCACTCTGGTGTTCTCATAAAGTCCCATATGGACAAAACCAACATGATCACTGTTTGTGTAGAAGGAAGAACAGGCTGGAGCTGTGGTAATCAGTGGTAGCTTCGGTGTAATGACCTTTTAAGTAATGGAGGTTGAAACCCTGAGGAGAGTGAGGAAAGACAGACAGTAACAAAGACCTAGTCATATCGGTCTAGACTCTTGACTATCGGAGAGCAGAAGTTTTCAGGGAACTAAGTGGGATCCCACGGGAGGTAGCTCTAAAAGGGCCAAAGAGCACAGGAAAACTGGAAGATCTTGAAGGACAACAAAGTGCAAGATTAGCGCATCCCACTACTCAGAAAAGCAAGAAGTATCAGGGGACCAGTTTGGCAGATGTGGAACACATGATGGAGCTCCAGTGCAAAAAGGCAGTATAGCAGGAGGAGCAAGCAGGGACAGCATACTAAGTATGAACACAGAAGTATCATACAGGCATGCAAGGATGGTGTCAGGAAAGCCAAAGCTCAGATGGAGTTCAGATTTGCAGGGAAGATGAAAGGCAACAACAAAAGATTCTACCAGTACATAAGAAGTAAAAGGCTGGACAAGGAAAATGTGGGTTCATGGCTGAGTGAGGCGGGTGAGTTATTGACAGAGAACACTGCTAAGGACGAGGTAACTCCATTGCCGTCTCTGCCAGGCTGGACAGGACTCTGAGCAACCTGGTCTAGTGGTAGGTGTTCCCGTTCATGGCAGGGCAGTTGGGACTAGGTGATCCTCCAACCCAAACCGTTCTATGATTCTATTAGAAAAGCAAAACCACCACAGAAATCCAGCAAAGGGGACAAGGAAACATTCAGAGCCACCAAGCATCCAGTACTAGAGAGCTAGCAGATTACAACCAGCCAGAATACAACCAGGCTGTATCCAAAACATCTATCTGGCAGAAAATCATCAAAAGAAAGTAGTAAATGATGTGGAAAGACACCTGCAGAATTAAAAGCATAACCCAGCATATCTGTAATCCAGACAGGAGAGGGTGATGCTGCTGTCTTCCAAGGACAAACTGACATGACTGCTAGGGAATTTCCAGTTACTCACCTACAGCAATGACATAAGGTCCACAGACAGCATCACAGACGAAGATCAAAGCCAAAGTCAGTGCCTTGGCATTAATATTGATCTCTACTGTAAATTATAAAAGCAGGACATGGGCTACAAACACCGCCACAGCAGCCTATGGAGGTGGGACGTGGGTGGCACTGGTGTCCCCCACGAAGGAACAAGAGGAGCGGAGGCGTTTGGGAGGAGGAAGGGCTGGGGAGCCTTTCCGTGAACAAGCCTCGCTTGGGAAGGCCTGCCATGCTTCCTCTGTTGAGTCCCCAGCACTTCTCCTCCAGCCCCTTGCCTCGTCATCCTCATCTCCCTGAGCTCTGTGCCTGGGCAACGGCAAGCACAGGCAAGGGAGGATGAACGCCACCTTTCGTTGCTGTTGGCTTTTTTACCCACGGTTCCTATGATTTTCTGGTGTGTTTAAGTGATGCAACCAAGCAATACAACATTTGTAAAAGGATGTCTATGAAAGCAGACGCCCCTAAATAACAGCTTATTAAATACTCATCTTCCCAGCATGAGACAAAGGGGCAAGGGGGGTGAAGAAGGAATTTAAAAAAAAAATAATAATTCAAGAAAACAGGATCCTTAAAGTAATTTATGTAAGGGTTTATCTCCATGGGGAGAAATAAGGAAAAAAGCCAATAATGCTAAAAAATATACAGCTCTTTCAGTACTTCCCAGCAGGATACAGAACAAGAGTAAAACATACAATAAAAAAAAACTATTTATAAGGCAACCTCAAATAGAAAAGAAGAGTTAAGAAAGCTTCAACAAACAAGTGAAAAGTAGAAGCAATCCTTTCTCATAATAAGCAACAAAGATTAAAATAGTTTTGGTACTATCATAACAAACTGGCATTTGTCTCATGCTGCTGAAATGTTCTGTGATACTGTAAATTATTGAGTTATTTTGGCTTATGCTTATTTTTTTCTTAAGCTAGCCAGTATATAATAAAAATATAGTAACAACGCACACTTACACAATACTTCTCACTTCAAGTATCTCAATGTCCATAAAGAAATAAAGTATAGCAATTATCCAAGTGAGAACCAGGAATACAGAAAGATTTCACTTTACCCTGAGCCAAAACAAAGGGAAAGGATGAGCCAGCTCAGACACTTCAGTATCTCTCATACCAATGTGCCCTGTTGATCAAAACACACACCATCATAACAAAGTGGGTGCTCTAACGAGCATTAAAAAAAAAAGTTAAAATAATCAATTAAATTCACCAGTGAGTAAAACAAGATGAAAAGTAATGATTAACTTTTCTCCCAGCAAAATGATTTAAAGATTTTGTGATTCACAATTACTTCGCTGAGATGTTTCAATGGAAAACATTTTAAATAAAGAACTCTGAACCCTGAAGAAGTTACCGTGCATCAGCAGGTCTGCACTACTCATCTATATACATAATAACCCGCGGAGGTAAATGTGAGGTAATTCAAGGTAGCTTTCTTGTTAATAAAAGGCGGATTACCTAGCTCACCTTCATCCGTTTCTCCATAGGAACAGAGGGACTAGGTTCGCTCGGAACGCACTGAGTTTCACTGCAGTTGGAAGCAGAATTAAACCGCAGGTGCCCTACCAGGTAAGTCACCAGATCAGAAGCGCGACTGCTTTTTAGATGCCAATAATTTCCCGTGAAGCCTAAAACTCACACTACTGTATGTCAGAATTGCGCTGCACTGTGACGTGGGAAAACAAGAGGCCTGTGTTGAGTTTCAGCGCAGAAGCGGAACAGGATTTTAGGCTCCGGTGCTGTATACCAGCCAATATATGGCATGCTCTGCGCTCCCGTGACTATAGCTTTCATACTTTTCTGGCAGGATGCAAAGAGCGAAAATCCGTACCCCGCTGGCTCCTCAATTAGGACTGCAAACTAGATCAAAATTACAGTTAAGCCATGGATATTGGATTCCCAAAAGAAATAGAAGATGGAGCACACACAAGTCACTGGAACCGGGGTTGTCAGGGGGAATGATTTAAGTGTAGATATTTGGATGGTTGAAAATTTTTCTTACACTTTTTTTTATATTTTCAACTAGTTTTAATGCAATAAAGGAAATGTTGACCTTTCACATTTCTATAAAACACACAATTTTCAACCCAAAATGTGGATTTAGAAATTCACAGTAACTGACAGATATACAGCTTACATGTACCATGCGTATTTTTCTTTATGGCTGGACTTTCTCAGCTGAATAAATCTTCCATGAGATTCCCATCATAAGCTCTGGCAGCACTGCAAGCTGAGAGGTCATACATCATCAAAAAAGCAGACTGGCTTCAAGGTGAGCCCATGAAATAATTGACTGGGGACAGAAGGCAACCAAACTATAATCTCAAGACACACTTCAGCACTATGCTCAAATCAAAGGGTTGACTTTCCTTCTCCCAAAGCCAACATTATTTTTTTCAGTCCATATAAACACACAAAACTGTTACTAATTCAGGTATTTAACATACGCTATATCGTGTGTCATTTTTCTACGGAACTGTAACAATATTAAGTTGCACTAATTTCTGGGTAATATCACACACATTCTCTTTGAAGCTCTGCCCAGTCTTGCAGATAAAATATCTACATTCTCATAAAATCTAACTTCTTAGTAAGTGAAATCATCTTCTTGCTGCCCTTCTATCATTATAGACATGGGAAACCTCTTCCTGGCATGGCGCTGTTAGCTAAACATGAGCTGCTTGGAGCAGAGGTCTTTCTCTGCTTCACTCCTTTTAGACTTGCTACTACATTCCTAATACACACGATCGATATTACCTGAAGATGCTCATTAAAGCAGTGTCTCAAGACAACTTATTAATTAAACCAAGATATCCAGGGACTGCCCCTTATTTGAGCAGTGCCTAGCACAACGAAGTCCTCACCCACAAATGAAAATCTCCCTGTTCCTACCATACACACAACAAATTACAATGGACAGAATAAGGACTACATTCCCTAAAAAGCTCTCTAACAACCAACTTAACTGCCTAGGAAAGGAAAGCAATGGCAGACAGCGGTCAGTAAATTAAATCTCAGAAGATGTAGGATCCTTCTCTTAGAGAGAATTTCAGACAGCATCATACATCTTACAAACCCCACCTGCATTTTCTATCTGTAAACTCGGTTAACTTGGCAAAAAGACTGCCTGGCAAGCGTGACAGTGAGTGTGCTGACTGAGCCGTTTAAGCTATCATTTCCTATTAGTCTTAAATCTATTACCTTTCTATTGCACTTTTGTATCAGATCCCTCGGGGAAAAAAAATCCCAAATAAATAAACCACACCAACAACCATGGTGCAAAAACCCCTTAGCTCTCTTTTATATACAAAGGCTGATTTTAAAAGGAGTAAGGAACATGTGCAACACTGTAAATACTCAGTATTTGGCAAGGAGACATGCCCGAAGTAGATAATTTGGGTCCCAGATGTCTCAAGACGTAGTTTCAGATACAATAAACCAGCTCTAACCACATGCCTTTGTCAATAGCAGCATCCACGATGTTCTTCCCAGCCTTCCCCTCTCCGCAGGACAGAAGATATCCATGATTTCCTAACAGCGTGACTGCAGGATTTATACAGCCATTACCGTTCTCCTGTTGGGTTGGGTTTTCTTGGATCAGTGATCGGTTGACCCAACTCTCCCTAATGTCATTCAGTTACTGGCAATGGATACAGCAGGAATGTCGGGTTGAGAGCAAAGCTGTAGGAGCTGGCTACTTTTTACTCTTCTTGCGAGCTTCCATTTAACATGAAACAGCACCCACAGTATTTATCAGCTTGTGGTGTTTCACTTGGCTTAATGAATCCAACTGATGTAGTTGTGGTGCACCCTTCTAAGGATGTGTCTTGCACCATTTCTGGGTTGCAAGCATAGCCCTCAGCAGAGCTCAGGGAATACAGCTGTATCTCCTTAGGTACATCTCACATGGCTTTGCATCACGCCCTGTAGGTTATGTCCTTACTGCTCTTTGGGATCAGATCTTGATCCCCTTCTGAAGAATGTCATGTATTTATGGCACTGTAAAGCACCTAATGGATGTAATCAGCTATGTTTCTAACAGCTCTGTAACACTCCTCAAGTATCATCTATTGCAAGACAAAGAGAACCAACAGAAAGTAAGAAGGGCTAGTTTCTTTGCAGAAGAGATTGATACGTGTGCATTGTCCACATACCATTTGTTTCCCTAAATCAGTCATGCTAAACTTCAAGTAATTCAGAAAAAGTATTTAAATCATTGGAATGAAGCAGAGATTCATAAATGACAACAGCAAATACTAGAAGTGCTCTTTCTTCTAATAATACAAAGAATGTACTTAAGCTGAACAAATCAACATAAAACAGTTCCCCATACAGTCAAGGAGCAAGCTTTACTATTGAACCTATTCTCAACTGAATTTCAATACGTACTTCTGGAAATCTTTGAAAATAGAACAGATTTCTGTCACTATTACCCAGGCTGAGGTAGAACATGTTTACATATATAATAACACAAGCATGGATGGCATTCTTCAGACAACAAGATAATTTGACTGGAGACGAAAGACACAGAGAACAATATTGGCTTGTTAAAGGGTTTTGTCATTTTAGTGATTCTTTTCCCAATTCAGACGTGATAAGGCATGGGAATGGAGACGAATCAAGCAGAATTAGGAGGTGAATTCAGAACAAGATATATAATCTTCAAATAATTTAAGGGGACAAAACACGGGCACAGCAATCAGCGAGACTGCAGATTTGGAAACAAACAGACTGATGAAAATTAGAGGCTCATTATTCTCTGTATTTGGAGATTAATCATGGGACATAAATCCCATATTCACAGCTTCTTTTAACAAAAGCTTATGGCCCGACTCTGCAAATACTTGAGGAAGTGTAACTTCATGTGTGTAAGTTAGACATATTTAACAGTTTTTAGAAACTGGGCCACATCCTGCAACGACCAGCAAGACTTCGAGACCTCACACGTAAGCAGTCAACACCATCCATCCTAACGTCTTGATAGTAGCCATCAGCTAACAAATTCACTGCCCAGTCTGCATTACCATGTAAATTAATCCAGCCTCTGTACATTTTTGCAATGACAAGTATTACTTTTCAGAATAGTTTTTGGCACAGCCAAAGAACAAAGATTTTTTTTTTTTCCTGCTGAAGTACCCCACCTTCACCTACACGGGGAGGGACCACCTTTTTCATGTCCTTTTTTGCAATGACAAGTATTACTTTTCAGAATAGTTTTTGGCACAGCCAAAGAACAGATTTTTTTTTTTTTTCCTGCTGAAGTACCCCACCTTCACCTACATGGGGAGGGACCACCTTTTTCACGTCCTTCTCTGAAGCTGGTTACTGACATGCAAAGATTTTACTGCAGACCAAAAAGATCTAAAGCTGTAGGTCACTGGAGGATATTAAATGATAAGCAAATTCACATTTCTAAAGTAATTCTACCAATTTATTAGCAATGCTAGCTCCTGTTCCACAGTAGGGGAGATAATAACGAAGCCTTGTTAAAGGGCAATGCGATATCTTTTATGCAATGTCTTTTTTTCATTTGTGATAAAGTCATTAAAGCGGCACTGTGTCTTCTTGAAGCCTCAAACAATAGTCTGCATCAAATCTGTGCAAAATTAAGGATGGTAGTTCACTGGAAAAATAAGCATCTGTTCTTGCTAATGCTGATGGCCTTCTAAAAATCATTAAACTATTCCAAATTGGCGATGATAAAACAAAGCAGAACTGGTTTAACTTCTTCCAAAGCAAAGAGAAAATCCATTTTCCTTGTAAATATTTCTTTGTTCCAAATTTGCCCAGTAACCTGTATCTCATAAGGCTTATCTCCCTTAGCGGCTGCCTAAATCCCATTCTCCCACCATCATTTAGCTTGAACTCAGTGCCTTAAAACCTGGATTGGTAAAGGTTTGTCTTTGCTGAATCAACGCCGGCTGTAGCTCCTGAGTCCTGTCCCCTCTCCACTAATCACAGGCTCAAAGGAGCTGGTGCGTGGGGCACAGCTGAAACACAGGCATCACCTCCAACTGCCTTTCAGCCTCAGCTAGAGACTGGGCTGGTTTGCAGTGGGAGCAGCTCCCACAGCTTCATTCTGCCAGGGCTACCCTAAAATTTGAGCTGGACTACACCTTGTTCTTTTAGTTATTCCTTCTGCTGTACTGCATTTTAAATCCACTTCCACTTGGCTCTAGATATGTTACCTGAAACAAAAGCTCTCGAAACCAAAAGTGGTTTAGAGAGGAGATACTGCTTTATTTGACTTTGGGTGCAAGGTGGAAATCCACAGATCTACACCTTACTGGGGACATTCACCCTTATTTATATACAAAAGGTTCTCATTACTCCGCCTACCTAATACATATCTCCACCTAGGCTTACCTATTTAAGCCCTTTTGCACATGCATATTAAATTTTGCAGCATCTGCAAAACACTTCTGCGCAGGCGTGAGTTCCTCGGTGGTTGTTTGGGTAGGGATACCCTTCCTCACATTATCCTTTTAAGGTATTGAGTTATCTCAGGACAGTAAAAGTTTCCTGTAAGTTTGCCAGCTTCTTGAGGATGATAAGGATGTTCCTTGAAGTGGCCACAGCTGTCGTAATTTGTACAGGGGTACACACTTTGACATATGAGAGAACCTTGAAGTGATTAACTATTACTTGTTATCCCACCCTTATCACTGTCAGCTCGGTGACTATTTTCTCACACAGTAAGAAGCTCAGTAATTAACTATTTTAGCATATGGTTATAAACGAAGCAGAGGCTTGCCTTTGGTAACAGATATGTAACAATTCTGCAGTGTTTAAAATACTTCTTAAAAACTTTTCAGAGGTATCAGCCCAGGTCTGGACACAGAGCACCCAAACACAGCACAAGACACAGATGAATCGTGAAACAAAAAAAAACATCTCCTAACAAAAAAAGTTGAAGATCCTGGAGGTCATGTACAGACGGTAGAGAAGAACCTTACGTTATACTTGGCCTCTCCTGCAAAAAAACTGAGGACTCCAATAGGAAAACCAAAAGCAACAAGGGAATATAATGGACTGATTGCCTGGCTCGGTATCCAAATAAAGCAGAAAATGCTAGTCTTAGCTGATTGATTTACACTGTCCTGGTTCTCACCTGCATCATGAGTGACTTCTATTACCACCACCACCACCACATGTAGTCAAGAGGTAACACCTGGTGAAAACCAGGTTACTCAGATCAGCTCAGGGAAGATGAATTCCTGATGAAATGCACACAGCCAGATGGTGCCCAGTTCACCTTTTGTGGTATATTGTTACAGTAAGTGAAGAACCAACTTAAGGTTAAAAGATGGTGCTGTTTGTATAAAATTTTCTTTTTTCTCCTATTGTGCTTCCATTTCGGTGGAGTAGATGTAAAAGGAAGGGGAATGTTACTTCTTTCTGAGCTTTTTATTTCTATGTTGTCAAATTACTGCAGTGACCATTGTTGGTTTTACCAAGGTTGCTAAGTGGTAGTATTTTCTACCGCTCCAGAGTCAATAGGTTGGTGGGTTACTAGTTCACGAACTATAGGGAGACACATGAATTTGAAAAAAAGGCTTTTAATAAAGTCCTAGGATAAACACATATTGTTTAATCATTAAACTCGCCAAATTATGAAACAAATTGAAACCCTGGAGTGAAAACGGACTCATATGTGGTGATCACATCATCTGCCAAAGTCATCCACCAAGCCAGCATTGTAGGTGTAACATCATTACGACAATTCCCATTTGAAGCAAGGCTGTAGGCATTTCGCTCACCTCCTTGTGGTCTTGGAGCCAAACTCAGAATCACAGGGGTTCCTTCTGGCCCCGGCTCTTTGCCAGTGATTCAGAACTGGCACCAAGGGACCCCTGAGAAAATGTCTGCACCTTTGCCTCAACTCCAGCAGTAACGCACAGGACACCACAGGAACACGAAGGTGATGAGGCACATCGGCACCCAAGTGGGATCTGAGCCAGCAGCAGCCTGCTGTCCCTCCAAGCATACACACTCGGCTCCACCACCAACTGCCCAAGGTGTGATTAGGCTCTTCTCTACTGGCCACTTTCTCATCGGGCCAACTCTGCAAGAGCCAGAACAGCGGGGAGGACGGGCCGGGTGTCCCACACAGCACGGCCAAACAATATCCACTTTCCTCCAGCAAGGCCCTTTCTGTGCATCCCACTTTGGAGGTCACGAACCACAAAGGACCGCTAACCAAGGCACAGCTACTGAGAAAACACCTGTTCTGGCTGACGCATCCACACGCCCTGCAGGAAAAGGTTCAGTATCCCTACAAGTAGGCACATACCCGTGGAATTAATTTAATCCTAATTTCAAAAAAGTTTTGCAGTAATTGCCTTGTAAACACCCATCATCATCAACATGGAGGACCCACCAAGACTGGTCTGCTTAGTTATCACACGTGCCAGCCTCTCAGGCTGCAGAAGCAAGCTGAGGAACAGCCCCCATCACTTCACCACACATTGTACGGCCTGGCTCCGAAAGGGCTAAGAGATTGTCACACAGCACCACAAGGGAATTCTGCTGCCACTGGAAAGGGCTGGAATCAATGCTAGATAAATTCAGATTAAAAATTAGGTGCACACTCTCACAACAAGAATAGATAATTACGAGCATAGATGTAGGAGGTTCTCCACCACAAATTGTTTTAAAATCAAGAAGACGTTTATTTGAAATACAGGCTTAGACTCAAATAGGAGACAATTCAAAGTGGTCCCGTAGCCCTTCTCAGGTAAAAGATCAGATGGTATTACCCCAGCTCATCCAAAGCCTCATTAGTAAGACGCGGCAATTCAATGCTCTCTGGTCTGATCACTCGGCCCTCACCACCCTGGTCAGGGGCCACTGGTGCTCCAGATGCTGTTACTTTCAGTCCTCCACAACTGACACAACCTTCAGGATAGCTCTAACCACAGACAGAACCTTCTTTTCATAACCCTTAAACCATGTCTCACTTTTGCCCTTGCAGCAAACCTAGAGCCAATAGCAGATACCAAGCAGGAACAGCAAAAAAACCCAGCTGTCTTCCTACAAGTTTTGGAAAAGTTTGCCTAGTCTTGTCTGGTGTTCAGCATCCTGAGTGATGACGCCTTGGCCACTACCTTCAGAAGACTTAAAAGATGGTGTTAGTTTGCAAATTTTCAAAGTAGAAATCACGTCTCCCTGTATAGACATACACGTATGGAGGTGCAACTCTAGGGACTTTGGGCACTGTAATAACACAGACAGACACCACAATTTCAAATTCATGCTACTTGGATCACACTTTAATTCCCCGTTCCATACTTCCCAGTTATGATATTTATCTTCTCAAACAGCTCCACGTGCTGTTTTCAGTAATCACATCCTTCAAACACTTGTCCCTGTTATGTCTACCAACATCTACATATTCAAAACAGTCTCTGAAGCACATGCTAAACATCTGTTTCAACCACCTTTCTCTTTAGAGTTTAAGCTGTTTGCTGGAAAATTGCCATCCTAATGGCAAGCTCCTCTGTTAGTGAACTGGAGAATTCATTTTGTATTTATTGATTGTTCCCTAATGAAGAGTCATAAAGGTGCCAGAGACTCTTGACCAGACACTACTTAATTAGTACCAAAGCGCATAAAATCCCAAATCAAACCGAGCTCTTTGTCCAACAGCTCAGTCACTGGAAAAGAGAAAGATGACATCATTTTCTGCTTACATAGAAGTCCATAAAATTTTATTAAAAAAACCCTAAGGAAATTAAAAAACTGTGTAAATTGTTCATTTCCTTCCAGTTCCTAGGACACCAAATAGGTCTTCCAGAATCAAATCACACTTTGCTAAAGGAAGTATTCTTCATAAAGGACCCAGCAATATGCATCACGCATGGAATTTATTTCAAACTAGACAAAGGCAAATACCAATAAAACATTTGTCTTCTGAACAATACAGAGAAAGTCTTATGTTACATACAAAGACATAACGCAAAGCATCCACAAAGTGTTAAAGATCACCTCTAATGGATCTGTCTTTTCATCATCATGGCTCATACAATAGTCCAACTTTTATGTTCCCTCAAACTACGCTGTACTGAAGTATTTTCTGAGGGTACTTGCTCTCAAGAAGGCAGAGAGATGAACAAGAACTCCATTAAATGCCAAGGTTGGTTTTTTTCCTCTCAAACTTACAGCCTCAGAAACATCCTCAATAACTGGTATCTCCTTGCAAGTCTTTCAAATTAAGTCCTCCTGAAAGTTAATTCCCTCTCTTTCATACCATTTAAATTCTCAATTAAATTATTGAGAAAATAGCAGGAAGGAAAAAAGTCAACTAACAGGAGGCGGCAAAAGCCCATTCCTACATGGCAATAGCATTGCTGCTCCTTTTAGGCTCTCCGCTTTTCGAAAGCGTCTGTCTTCAGAGCAGTCAAGTGGCTTGGAATCTTTGGGATAACGGAAGATGCACACAAGGAAATAAAGATTCATGATAACACAGTATCCATTAAATACAGACGCCCTCATAGTA
Organism: Limosa lapponica baueri; assembly: GCA_002844005.1. NCBI lineage: Eukaryota > Metazoa > Chordata > Aves > Charadriiformes > Scolopacidae > Limosa > Limosa lapponica. The sequence continues at coordinate 34,501 of KZ506737.1, read as the reverse complement.
ATCTACAATCCCCAATGTGCTTATTACCACATATGTAAGAAAATACCGTTAATACGTCCAAAAATGTAATCTCCCATTTTCCTAAAATCTACCACTCCAATACCAAACCCTTGTTGTGCAAAAAATTCAAACTGCTAATTCATGATCTCTGCCCTGTTTTCAGAAATTGATGTGATACCAACTTTAACAATCCAAAGCTTCTAGCCCTCTTACCACAACGATAAACAAGCGTATTCCACCGGAAAGACAGCAGGTTTGCCCAAACAGAAAATGGAGCAGGACTAAGCATATAAAGGACGAAACAACCACAGACAATATCCCAAAAAGGCAGAATAGCAAAGGGCTTCTCAGAGATATGAATTTGGCTTCTTTACTGTAACCCATTATTCTTTCCTGTTTTTCTTAAACTGCACCTTTTGTTATAATCATAAAATACACCAACAGCATCTCAGCTATCCCAGATAATTTCAGTAAGTCTTCCACAAAGCTTTGTTTCGTGGTCCCAAGCAGATGAGACTAGACGCTCACCGCTACGTCTCCCACGAAAATGAGCTCAAAAATGGCATAAATGAAGAAAAAAAAAAATTTAGAAAAGAAAACAACAATACGATGAGAGGGACAGCTAACCACAGAGAAGCTTGGGAAAGGTCACCAGCGCATCACAGAGTGAGGCCGCACAAAGACCTCTGCTTACCCCTTGCTCGGATTCCAGCAGCTCTGTTTTGACTCTGACTGCCGGCATCCCATCAAGCATTAACATTCTGTTCTCAAAGGCGCTGATATCCTACGGCAAAAAAGGAAAAGGTTAATCAAAAAAAAAAGATGAAAACCACTTGGTTTAATTTCACTGGTTTAGTTCTACGATACTGTAGAAATAAGTTTCTCTTAGCAGAAATAAAGTTAACAAAGATGTACTATTAATTTCAAGGAGTAGCTACCAAGTTACTACTTCTGTTAAAACAGTAAATTATATTTTCAGTTATCCTTAAAAGAGAACTAAGTCTTTGTAAGCAACAAGGGAAAATCATCTTCATCTACTTTTTAATTTGAAATTAATCACACAGGTACATGTATATAAATTCCCTGCTTTGGAACTGGAAAGGAGAGCATTGGTGTCAAATAGCTTCAGGGTTTTGGCAGCATACTCAGGTATATTTCATTTCAATCAAAACATTTGTACTTCTGTATTACCTAGAGAAAGCATATACTTGAATTCAGAGAAGTTACAGTGAAGGTCTGTATGCACACACACTATAAATTAACACACATCAACAACTCCTCAAATTTCATATCATTCATTATCTTAGAATCATAGAACTGTCTAGGTTGGAAGGGACCTTGAACATCATCTAGTCCAACCATCAACCTAACTCTGATAAAAAACCATCACTGAACCATGTCACTAAGCACTATGTCTACCCATCTTTTAAATGCCTCCAGGGATGGTGCCTCAACCACTTCCCTGGGCAGCCCATTCCAAGGCTTAATAACCCTTTCAGTGTAAAAATTTTTCCTAATATCCAATCTGAACCTCCCCTGGCACAACTTGTAAAGTTATCAGCATTTGGTTTTAGTATAAACTGGTTACCGATACGAAACTTTAGACTAACAGGTTGCCCCAGAGGGGTTGTGAACTCTCCATCCTTGGAGATACTCAAAAACTGTCTGGGCATGGTCCAATGTGCTCCAGGTGACCCTGCTCGAGCAGGGGTGTTAGACAAGATGATCTCCGGAGGTCCCTTCCAACTCAGTCATTCTGTGATTCTGTGGGATTTGTCAATGAAAATCTCCACGCGCTCACCTCTGATACAAAAGAAATTTAAAAAAGCATGTTAAAAACATACATTGTCCTTGTAGTAATGGGCAATATCTGCTGAGAGCTCTGATCTGAAGTGAGATTTGCAGAACTGCGCTTCCCTGAATCAACATCCTTGCTCTGAGTGTCTCATCCCACTGTTGCCGGAGCAGCTGATGCAGAGATGCAAAACAACCTCTTGTGCCTTCAGTTCAAACGCTACTTCAACCTGAGTCAATTTTCTATTCCAGCCAAGGCTCAAGGCTGGTGTTTGAAAGCTAGCCCCTTCAGCTGCTATTTAGTTTAGACAACATGGAGAGAATAAAAGACATTTTATCCCCCAAGCTAGAATCTGACCTTACAAATCCAGACAACTCGGTCAGCAATACAGAAATGAGAAGACGTCAAAGCTATTTTTTCAAATAGCGAAACTACCACACGTATCGCTTGTAAGTGACTCATTCACAGTCACTTACTTGTCTGCAGCCCCGTCTGGAAGGCAGCACTTCGAGACTCGAAACTCACCTCCGCTCTAACCGTTACCCCGTAGTCCTCAATAACCGCACTGTAATGGAAAAAAGACCCGCTCTCCCTGTGTTTCACGGGCAGCAGATCTGTTCAGTACTGCGTGGTGCCGTTATTCATAAGGAGTATGTTCATAGCCCCTGTTTGTCACCACGGCTCCTTCAGGGGAATTTTAAGAAAAATGGTCTGTCCTAACGGAGCTTCCAAAATACATTTTAGAAACTTAAATTACTTTAGACGTTTTCTCTTTTCCAATTAATGCACCTCGTCCCAGGATCTTCATTTTCAGGGATATAAATATTGAAGCAACTGTTTATTTTTGTATACTCCCCCTTATTGTAGTTTAAATAGCATGCTGAAAAGCTGGGAAACGCATAGGGCCATGCTCCAACACGGTGCCACAGGCACAGCAAATGACCTGCTTAAAATCCCCGTCGCCCTCCCTTTGAACCCCGTGTGTTACAGCACACAGAGCTGTGGTTTGATACTACAGGGCAGGCAGGAACTTGGTGGTAAAGCAGATAAGCAAAGGCAACTGCAAACACAATCTCTATTATTTTCTTTTGCCCTAAAAGTAGATTGAGATAGTTCACAAAAAGCTCTAAATGCTTAAGTTATAAACTTGCAGATCAAGCATGTAATTTTCAGCAGAACACCTCCACATTTAAACATGTGTTAATGAAGACAAGTCAAGCTGTTGAGATGTCCTGGTCCATGCTACGCTGCCCCTGGGTATCTACTGTATTTTCATCTTGACACAACAGGAAGACAAAAAAAAAATAAATATATATATAAATGCTCTTCCTATGTCTTCTCAGCAATTTGTTTTGTGCACCTTGATCTTTATTCAGTGTTTGAGGCACAAGGTGGGGAAAGAGCAGGAAGGGACTCCGATGCCACAAAACAGCTGGCTGAAAGGCTTCCAGGCTTTACATCCCTCTTCCCAGAAACAGGCGGTGCACTGTTTACTTATCAGAAGCGGATGCCGGGACTCACCCTGAGCTCCAGCGGTTTGGATGTGGTTTGGGGTGGGACGAGGGCAGGAGCCAGCCTGGCATTCCTGGTTCCCCCCCTCCCTTGCGCCCATTCCGCAAGCAGAGCGGTCACCCTCCCTTCTTGATTTATGGGCGGCACAGTTGAGTTTTACAGCAAGATCAGGAACATACCATCATCAAGCATCCCTTGGGCTGTTTAGCTGGTAGACAAAGAAGGATGAGCTGATATTGCCTCGTGTCCCTAAGGAGGTCTTACCCGCCTGAACGAAGGGACGAGGCCGGCTTGTGGCAGGAGGAGGGGGGGAAGACAAAGCGCCACCGAGGAAAGGCAGGTTTAATGAACTGTTAGAATCTGATTAGAGGCTAATGTCCCTTTTAGTGCTTTGTACCAATTTACAGCTGATATACTTGAACCATTTTTCCCCACCGGCTGTGATAAACTCATTAGTTTTAAAAATGCAAGCTAACCAGAGCCTTTGAAGTTTAAAACTGATAAATCATGAAAACCTGACTAGTTCATGTACCATTTAACACATTTACATTTAACTAAATTTTCATAGCGCTCGCTTCCCCTTTTGTTCTCTAAAATCATATTTCTTAAAAGCAGGGCTCTGGTCTGAAGAGTGAATGCAGTGAATAGCTCTGGCTTTCGGGTCATTTATAATTCAGAGTAGCAATAATCACAGAAGTAGATTCTTTCCAAACTATTTGATCCCTTCTGCATTTATAACTGGAAGGACCTGTGCGTGACACATCCTGGGGTAGGGAGGACACTGCCTGGTAATAGCCGAGAAGATCCTGGCTGTGTGCTACACGTATGGATGACACGTGTAGCCCAACAGTCACCCAGAGCGCTGATCTTTCCAAACTGTGCTCTCCTGCCACAACCAGTGTTCGCACTACAGTATGTTCAAAGCCATTCAGCAAATAGGACGTAATTGCCGAGATCTGCATACGGTGGGCAGTCGTCTAAGGCAAAGGGGCTTGGACTCGTCCCCATGGGGGCTGGGAGTGTGAATTGAGTTCCCCCAGGAGCCTCTCCGGTCACCCAGGCAGATGGAGCATCCACACCTGAGTGAGGCCAGGCTGCTCCTGCGCCCGACGTTAATTGACGACACTCCAGAGACCCACCAGCCGAGATTGCCGATATGATGTATAGAGTCAATGCATTTTTCAGGCCACGGTCCCCTCCTGGCTCACTCAACTCCTTTCATCGACTGTGGCTGCTAACTCATAGCTCCCAACGTTACCCAGGTGAAGGTGACCTGAATTTGTGACAGCCCTTCCTTCTCTACTCTCCTGCCTCCCACCCCAACCCGCCAGGTGGACTCCAGTCACCCTCCTAAGTAAAACACCCAGCAGATGTATGTCCTAAACTGGGCATATAATCAAGCCAAACACAGCGTGACCTTACCAAAACATCTGTTCTCTTGGATCAATAAACTAACTCATCCTAAAAGCGATCAACCTCTCTTTCTCGGTGCCATCCGTTGGAGGCTTTCACTAATCACTTTTGGACATTTATTCCCTTGAAAGATTAATTAAAACCACAAATCATACCCAGGTCCGTATGGGCAACTGCGATTAGAGCAGTTGTTACAGAAGATGGATAAGCTTTCCAGCTTACAAGCTCTTCTTCTGAGAAGCTATGGCAATCAGTCTAATAACAAGACTCTCCCCCCTCCTAAAAGGCCTACGCTTTCAGCACAGCACCGCTGCAACTACAACTGGCATTTTCTTCACGTGGATGACCCTCTGTTGCAAGTTTTAATCCAATTATCTTCGGCTACTTTGGAGGAAGAGAAAGCAAAACAGAAACTCGTATCTCATCTTGGTACAAAAGCCCCCCGCATCCTGTAGTGCTTATTTAATTATGAGTTACACTATTAGGAAATTTGGCTCCATCCATGCGAAGGGCTGTGGTTCCGTAGCCAAGTTTTCCATTTGGCAAAGCCATACATTTGAGAATCACGCTGCAAACTTTTAACAACAGCAGGGGAGCTGGTGCCACAACCAACCCCCCGTCCTGAGACACCACTGAAGACACCCCAAAACCCCCTCGATTATTTATTCTAAGCACAAGATGACAGAAACTGCACATCCCCACCCCACGCCATTGCAGTCTCTCCCGCTGTTCAAGACTTTCACGTCTAGCTCCGAAGTACTAAAGCATCAGAAACGAAACGATGCTCCCCCAGACCTGGCCAGACTGTGATGGGCACAACCCCATGAAATCCCAGGAAGAAAGTGATGAGCTCAGGCTTCAGAGCACCCAGAACCCAGATCTCACATTTCCTGCAAGGATCGACAAACGCTTATGTTCCTGTGCAAGGCAGTCCCCTCCTCTTGTTCCATCTCACGAACGCAAGGGACATACAGAAGCAAGGTGGATGATGCTAGTTACTGCTGTCACTAATGAAGGTAACGGGCTTACTTAATCATGCTGAAGAACTGCACTCTGGCAAGACAAAGCCACTGATGGCTCACAACTTTTCCTTGAGACCCCAAAAATGTCCAGCTGATAAATCAATGTTTTGTAGCTCTGGTGTGTTCACCTTAGCTGACTGCCGGATGCCCACCCAGCTGCTGTCACACTCTTCCTCCTCAACAGGACAGGGGGGGGAAAAAATAAGATGGAAAAGCTCAAGGGTTGAGATAAAGACAGGGAGATCACTTATGAGGTACCATCAACGGGCAAAACAGAGTTGATTTAACTTACTGTCAATTAAAATAGAGCTGGATGGTGAGAAACAAAGACAAAAACTAAAACACCTTCTCCACCCCTCCCTTATTCCCAAGCCCAACTTCATTCCTTCATTCCAACTCTTCCTTTAATTTTCTGTACAAACTTAACTTCTAACATGATACGCTTTCATTTTTGAGATATCAAGTATCAAGTTGGGGGAAGAGCAGCCCCAAATTCAACGTTCAAGCTACAGTAAAAAGTTTCAAGTTTAAGGGGAGTACATTTGAATAGCGAAGAGCCAAGAACAGCCTTTAAGCAGTCTTTCTGTCTCAAAGCTGTGACAACTTTCCCTGCCTCAACTTCTGGTTACTTTTATATAAGTTTTCTGCTCATGCAGTAATTTCTTAATTCATCATTATATTCTCATTTTATGGTTTCAAAATTTTGAGTCATTTCTGTGAAAACAGTGTTCTTGATAGCTCAGAAACGTGATTTTTTAAATTTTCCTTTTTTATACAGATATCTTAGTAAAAATCACTGAACTAACCATGAAGTAGCCTACGTCACACTTATATACCCTAGCAATAAGATTACCTTGTTGATTTTTCTGAACATGAGTACCTAAATTCGTATCATTCTCATTACTTACATTACTATACTAAAGTTATCCATCGAAGCAACAGGCAGCGTAATATCTCAGGGCAAAAAATCTGAAGTGATCCACTCAATACAAAGCCCTTGAAGATACGACAGATCCTTCTAAGGATACGACTAGATAAGATTTCCAAAGTTTGAAATTGTTTTTTCTCTTTGTTTCAAGGAATAATAGAAGAATGAAAGATTACCATCTCTTCTCAAATATAACTACCTCCCCATAGGGAGAGGAAGCCAAGAAGAATGTCTTCTTTCCAAATTCTCACAGGAAAGAATCCCTCAGTTGTCTACTACCTCAAACTTCTGAAGACCTTCATTTCCAAAGAAGTCCTTTATATACTGTACCATGAGGTTTGTTAGTCATTTAAATGTAGCTATCTCTAGGGTGAAGCATACCAGTTGACATTGCCACAGTATGTATAAGAGCAGTTCATTCCAAGAAGTGAAGGAAACAACTATCTGATAGAAAATAAAAGTAAATTTATGTAGCTAGAAGATTATCACTCAACTGGGAGTTCTGCCAGGGAATCGGGGTTAACAGCCCATGGCTTGCCATAAGATCTTCATCATACGTAATTATGTCTATAGCTGTGTGAAATGTTCACAATGAAAGCAAAGATTCTGGTAGTTCTGCATTTTACTCCAAACTTGAATTTCCCGTCAAATTCACCAGAAAAGAAAAGGATCATTTGCATTTATCAATTATTTTCTTCAAAGAAAATCAAAACAATTTCTTAAAAAAGTAGAGCGAAGCCTTAAGCCTCATACTGTTTTCATGTGAAACTGGGTGGGGTTCATTTGAGTTTGTTCCAATTCAAAATGGAATTCGTTTAGTGAGAAGAGAATGCAGAACTTTGCAGAAGCCCGGGTGAGTAACACGGACATACAAGCTGCTGTTTGTGTCCTAGCTAAAAAACAAAAGCTTAAAACACTACAGCAACGGACTTCTGGAAATATGCTAGGACAGCAGCTCAGCACGTGAGTGTGAAAAATAATTAATTAAAGCCAACAACAAGGTTATTTCTCACTGATCTACATACTGTGTCTGCTTGTTAGCCCTGAACAGAGCTCAGGGCAGGCCCAAATGCAGTGCATGGAATTCCGTGCATCACTTCACACTACAGGGGGCCATGGGAGGAGGGCAGTCCACCTGCAGGTATATATATCACGGACACCCAATGCATGGCATCCAGGGATCACGAAAGCATCACAGCTCTTAGCTTTCCAGGAAGGCCTCTGAGTGCGGTCTCTTACTGCAACCAGGCGTGCCAGGTAGAGCCCAGATCTCCACAGCAGCTGTGACTCGATGCTGTCAATGCCTGAGAAGCACGTGCAATGGTCGGCCTTCAGCTCGTGCTGTCCCGCTGAGATCCTCATCCAATGTACCAGACCATGTCTGGCTGTATCCCGCTGCTACCAGTACAAAGATGTACACGTGCAACACAACCTTCTTGAATCTCTATTCCGGTGCCCAGATCCTTCAGGAAAAAAAAACCCACCAACTAATTTTGCAGACAGCGGGTTTCTAAAAGTTGTTAAGTAGCCAAATGTCTAAGGATGTAGCTATGCTTTAATTTGCTATATATTTTTCAATATATATCGTTCAAGTCCAGACAATATTCAGCTAAGAGAACCAAGATCTCATGTTTTGCTTCTAAAGTCTTTCTGGTTTGTTTGGGTTTAAATCAGTTTTACCAAATATAAATAGAACCCAAGAGATGTGGTCAGCTTCCAGGTGACAGAAGAGCGTCAAGTGCATTGGCAACTAGAGGCCGATCTGCCCTTTCCCAGACTCAGCAGGCAACCCTGTCAGCTTAGGCTGCTTAAAATCCCTTTACATCAGTTCTGCTCTCCTCCCATTTTTAGCTGCCTCTACAAAGAATTACCAATCATTCCCATAGTATGTAATTCAGACACAATATGTTACAAGTAACAGTAATTACACCAGACCCATACATCTAACTTTTATCAACATTAATGGCTTCCTTGTTTTCCTTCTAACACAACAGTCAGAGTATTTGATAAGATTTTTCTGAATACCAATGGATTCATTAAGTATTTGTGGATTTTCTTTACCTTACACTTCAAAGTCCTGCCTAACAAAAAAACCCCACCCCTCAGAAAACAACTACAGAAGAAGAGAAAGCCGAAAAAGAATTATCATTTAGGAGAGACATATACTTAAGAAAGGGTAAGTTTGGAAAAAGCCTGCATGGTATTTATCTTCACATTAGAATTAATTAAGAAAAACCCAAACTTTTCATAACACTTCATGATGCACAATAGTAAAATAAACTCTTGATAGTTTCCTTTGAGTTTTTAAACCACAGACAAGTAGTAAAGACTGCTATCAAGTGGAAATTCATGACTTTTTCACAGAAAACTCCAAACAATTAGTAATTGACCTAGATCGTCACTTTTCCTTGATACAGTTACAAGTCAAGTGGTTTTAAAAAACTCTACTTAACTTCCAAAGGAGTTTTCTGCTATCTTATGTCAATTGCCCCAGAGTTTAGAGAAGAATTTGAAGCGTAAGAGGCTTAAAAACAAACATACTCTGCCCCCAAACTGCAATGGAAAATATAAAAGAGTTTTCATTGTCCTACAAATACCATATTGATGAAATTCACTAAAACATATACTACTTAAAGGTTACCTTTATTTTTAGGTGGGTCATTGCCTCAGTTATTAAACTTGAGAAAAGAAAAAAATCACACGGTAAGATAAATTACAGGTCAGGTTTTCATTCAAGAGGTCCCCTGTCTTTTGCCTTTACCGAAAACTAAAATCAAAGTTTAGCTAATCCAAAAGCAAGTCTCAGGTCACAACATGTTTTTAATTAACTTCTGGTGCTAGGAGGAGTACGTGACATCAACAGAGCGTCAGGGGAATAATTCTGCCATATGACAAATTTCTCCTCTATCTGTTAATTGTCTAAATTGTGACTGTTTTGTATTTGCTGAGCAAATGAGCGTTGAATGGCATTGCCCAGGAGCTTATCAGCAAATACACAGCGACCGAAATTTTGCTCTGAATTCTGCCCTTACCTGCTCTGGTAGGAAAATGAGCTTGCTGAAAGCATGGGGAGCTGGTTGGCACACTTTGCCCCCCACCTGCCAACGTGCAAAGTCTGCTTCCATGAAGACAGATACAGCATGGGCTCTGCACGCTGGAGAATAAAGGGAGCGTTTAGCATGTAGCAGTAGCCACGGTTTAGTCCAAAATTATTGTCCGAGATGTCGTGTGGCAGGCCAAATGGCCAAACATAGCTGCTCTTTGCCAAGAAGACGAGATGCTATCTACAGGTTCTGATTGGCTCCATTACTCCTTGCAGACCAAAGGGACCACCACCTCCTCAAAGAGGTACCATCTTCAGCTCCACGATCATGAAGCCCCAGAGAGAGCCGTGAAACAGCAGCATGGGAGGTTTCATTGGCCTGGACATCATCACTTCCTCCATAAATTACGCTGGCCCTTTCCATCATGGGTTTCAAAGGAAGCAAACACACTACCAACAATACCGTATGCCCTGCTGGAGGCACAACTGACCAGCGGATCATCCCCAACCCTTCAGCTCAGGGAGAAAACTGTTGCTCCTTCAAGTGCCCTGTTCCCTCCCCTAGGATAAAATATAGTGATGAATTGACTGTCAGCAACAAAAAGCTGACTTCTTATAAATCATGGACATCACAAACTATACCCTCTGAATAAGAGCAATGTAAGGTTGCAATGTAAGGTCATTAAATATGCCTCGCTGCCTTCTAGCAGCTGGGCCACAGAAACGTTAAGCAGCTGATACTGCTCTTCACCACCAGAATTGTTTCTCACTTATCTGAGAACTCCAACATATAGGCAGATCTAAAAGGGAACCAGGATAAGCCAGCTTTTCCCCTTTGGGTTAAAAATGTGACCGCTAAAATTTAGGAAATTCAGTTATTTTTATTTCAGATTTACTTTGTTCACAAGCAACTGTTTTAAACTTTTGTGGTTTTTTTTTTTTTCCACTATTGAAGACAGAGCAGTATATGGCACCCATAAGAGAACCCTTTCTTCCCAGAAAGTCAGTTGCTCATTTCCAGCTCAACTTGTTGCGCTGCCAGCTACAGGGACAGAGCAAATTCACTGCAGACTTGAGATGAGGAGGAAGAGGAAGAAGAGAACATGCTTCTGTGCAGCTGCACCCTCCAACACCAGGTATCGCAGGACGCACCTGCAAAGGAGCGCAGCAGGTTCTCACTGGATCTCGAAACTCTCGAAGGCGTGGGCAGCAGGTCGTGGAAGGTGATTCTACCCCTCTACTCTGCGCTTGTGAGACCCCACCTGTCCAGCTTTGGAGTCCTCAACACAGAAAGGACATGGACCTGTTGGAACGGGTCCAGCGGAGGGCCACGAGGATGATCAGAGGGATGGAGCACCTCTCCGATGAAGACAGGCTGAGAGAGCTGGGGTTGTTCAGCCTGGAAAAAAGAAGGTTCCGAGGAGACCTTATAGCAGC
>KZ506737.1:9356-22833 GCA_002844005.1 Limosa lapponica baueri | reverse complement strand
GCAACCTTCACCCCGGCAGCTCCGCAGCCTGAGCGCCCGTGTTTGCAAAACCGCACGTCGAAATCCTTTGATTCACGCACATGCCGAAATAACGAAGGAATAATTAAATAAAAAGCTGAATGACTGCAGGCTCAGATGAAAAAGCCCGTTTGCCAGAAGCTAAGCGTTACTCCAACACCTTTCCCCGCACCTTTTGCACAGCACCTTACGTGCCCGTGGAGGAAGGGCAATTGCTTTATGCGCTTCTCTCCGCAGAGCAAACAAACTGCTTATTCTGACATTTCAAAAGAAAGACTGTACGGGCTGATGAAACTCCCAAACTGCAAATGTTTAACGTCCTGTCGCAACCCGATCTCTGTTCTATTTAACATCAGTTTGAGGTTTCCCGCTCCCCACAGGCTCCACTGCAAACTCCTGGGAAAATATTAATGTTAAAGCTGGGGATTAGCACTCAGCACATGTCAAAAACTCAAATGAGAATTTCTAAGTATCCACCAAATGCGTGGGGGGGAAAAAATGAAAAAAAGTCTAAAATAACACATTGCTCTCAGGCTGCTCCTATCAACTTCTAGACGGAAGCTGATACCTGACTGCTCACATGAGGTGTTTTCTTACCCAAGACAGGATGACCAAAACGCTTACGTACAAAACTGTCAAATTAGATTCAACAAGCAATAAATTACCATGGAACTAGGGTCCACTTTAAAGGCAATTCTAATTAAGTGTTAAGAATTTCTAATTAACAAGTTTCAAATGTCGCCAACACGCATTTCCCCCAAATCCTCAGAGAAGTTGCGATTCCTCAAACATGTTTAAAAAAAAAGGTGCACTGCACATCAACAAAATTACTGCCAATAATTAAAATAACTGCATAACTTCAAGATTAAGGAGTACTTTAAGTAACTATGGGTATAGCCATAAAAATGACAGAGAAAAATCAGAAAAAGAGGTATATGAGTAGCACATGAAGCACTACATTAACAGATGCTTTGAACTTTAATTATAGCATCTTTAAATTTCAGAGATATCAAATTTGCTCTATGCAGCCAATCAAACTGGATTTACGTATTAAATTTAAGGTTATGATCAAAATACATGAGTGTGTGTCATGGGGAAAGACAAGATAAAGGAATAATTAACTTCTAACATATCATTTTGCAGCATGAAACATCATGTAGCCCTGGAAATGTTCAGGGAACAATGAACACTATAGCCAATGTTTTTTTTCTTAGGATCCCAGGATAATTCAGGTGAGAAAGCAGCTCAGGAGGTCTCCAGTCCAACCTCCTGCTCAAAGCAGGTACAGCTCAGAGGTCAGACAGAGCTGTTCAGGGTTATGTACAGTCAGGACTCAACAACTTCGACAGATGGAGATGGTACAAAATCTCTGGGCAACCTGCTCAGCTGGGAGACAGGTCCCATGTAAAAAAAAAAAAAAAAAAATGGTTTTCCTCGCACTCGACCTTAATCTCTCCTGTTTTCCATACAGTGCCTCCCATTCTCCCACCACACATGGCTATGAATTGACCAAGACCCCCTGAGGCCACACATCCTGCCAGTCTTTTCCCATCCAGGCTGTATTAACTGCAACTCAGACACAAGAACATTGTTGGAGACACTCTTGAAAGCCCTGCAGAAGATGAGGTGAATTGTGCTTTCTCTCCCCTTAACCACTATTCCAGTCACTTTACACTGCAGGTGGCAATCCGGTGGATCAGGCATGACTTATCCTGGGTGAATCCATGCTGACTCTTCCCAGCCACCCTCTCCTCCTTCATGGTGCCCAGAAGTCGGTTCCCAGAGGAGTTACTCTGACTTCTTCCATGTACTGAAGGGAGGCTGACTCGCCTGTAACGCTCCAGATCACCCTTCTGGACTTCTGTGAAGAGCAGTGCACCATTTGCTTTCTTCTAGTCATCAGGGAACTCCCATGGTCTCCAGTAGCTTTCAAGCATTGTAGAGAAGGGTGCCACAAGGACATCACCCAGCTCTCTCAGCACCCATGGATGCAGCCAGGTGAGTCCCATGGGCTTGTTTCTTCTCAGGTAATCCCTGGGACTTGGTCTTTGTTCATGACTGGTGGTTCTGCCCCTTGAACCTTGTATGTAAGCACAAAGATCTGTGAGAAGGCCACACATGTGAAGGCAACGGAGTACACTGGCCTTATTGGTGTTTGCTGTCAATAAGACACCCAACCCCATTCAGCCACTGACCCACAATTTTCTTGTACAGCCTTTTATTGCCGATGTAGTGATAGAACCTCTTCCTATTGTCTCTGATATTTCCTGCAAGTCTGAACCCCAGCTGACCTTCAGCTTTCTTGACACCATCCCTGCCTGCCTGCACGGTACTTCGGTGTTCATCCTTTGTAGGCTGTCTCTGCTTCCACCTCCTGCTATGTGCTGCCTTTTTGCACTGGAATCCATGACTTCCCCACTTGGAGAAGCTGGTCTCCTGACAAGTCCGCTTGCCTGATGAGCTGGAAATCGGTTCAAAAACAATTGGACTTTTCTACAGATTCGTTTATCAAGAGCTATCAAGCACAAAAATACAGATACAATCTCTGGCTATCAAAGTATTTGTGCCCTAGATATTCTGCAAACTTGGAAGATGTACCAGAGCAAAACCATCGCCCACACACAGCCTTGCTACATCCTTTCCCTAAGCATCCATCTGTTACTGCCTGATGTTAGAGGAAGGTAGATGGTCCTTCACTCTAACAGAAAACAGCCACATGTATATCCCTATGTCTTTTCTTTAAGTATAAAACATGTCAAAACCATGGAAGTTAAACCAGCTCTAAAGCACGAGATTCCAGTCTCAAGACGCACACTCAAGAATGAATTGACATTCTTCTGCCCAAGTACCCGGTACAGATCTCTGACATAAAGGGACCTTAAGCTAGTGTATTCTTCTGCAGCATTTCACCCCCTGTGGTTTATACCAGAAGTAAACGAGATGGTCAGCACACGGCACCTACAGCTTAGCACAGACTTCAAATTATACTTTCAGAGCCCTCTTTGCTTTGTTTCCCTCAGTCACTAGTCGATGGCTGAAAATGCAGCAACACAGCCTGTCCACGCGTAGCACCACTCATGGCTGACTTCATGAATGGTAAAAAACACAGCCAAACAATAATGCCTGGCAAAGCACCAGAATGTTGCAAGTTATTGTTATTCTCACTGAAATATATGTAGAAGTATTACACCAAGCTATACAATAAAACCATACATTGCTACCTACTGTTGAATTCTGCCTTGCACCAGAGGTGCCCTATGCAAAAGCATTTGACAGAACTGTGTGTGACTGCTTAATGTGCCCCCGCTGGGTCTTTAAATCCTCATTAGTGTTCTCTAAGTCAGTGCACCTGATTATACATCACACAGCAGGAAGATCTAACAAAGTATTGTTATTTGTATTATCTTTTTATAACCTAGCATCACACTACCATTAAAAATGTATAGCGACCGTACCCACGTCAAGCCTTTCAAGAAATAATGCACTGAGATAATTGGCTGTTTGGCATCATACATAGCCTTTATAGCGTGTGTCAAGCCCTGAGTCATAGTAATATATTTAATGTTTCTCATTAAGACATAATAAGAAATTGTGCCTGTATAAATCACATATTTATTTCCAACACGTGGCTTAGTTACACTGTGTAAAATGATGAAAACGATTTCCTGTCCACGCTAGCTATGTCTCACATAGAATAAAATGCTTTTATTAGATTTACTTTGCACCACAAGAACTGGATGGGTTAAGCTGCTCATATTTTTAAGCAATGACTTCTGCATAGACATAGAATGCTATGTGCATTGCATCTTTCTGAAGAGGTCTGGACCACTAACATTAATAACGTGACAAACTGCCTCCATCATCATTCTGGATGCTGAAATTCAATAAACATTACTAAAATATTCTAACCACTAAAATCGTAGCCACAGTGGTTTCAAGAGCAGTGTTTATCAGACACTGAATGATGCTGGACAAAAGTCTGGGGAGCAATTTCCTCAATCAATGCAGATGATTCACAAGAATGCTTTTCACATTGAAAGATCATGCCAAGTCACCAGTTCCCATGTGAAGAAAAAAAGAATTCTAGGAATTCTTTCAGGAAAATATACCTTTTCTTAAAAATCCTTCCTCACAGGACTTCAGCTTAAAGAATCTATGTCAGGTACCCAGCCCATGTTTTCTGATGAAAAAACACCAAAGCTATGCCATTTTTGGTGCCATTTCTTCAGATGTCCATCCCCTGGCTCAGCACAATCAACACAGAGCCACCATCCAACTTTCATATGCACGTGTATGCCTTACGCATGCGGAGGTATACTTTATTATTGTCTGAAGACACTAACAAATTCCTCATTTCAATAATTATAGAATAAAAGCACAGTAATTCTATCACCTGTTTGGTGGCAGGAATAATAAATTATTCCTTTTTAAGTGAAAATTGTAAAAGTCCATCACCATTTATTCTTAATTTTAAAATAGTCTCTGAAACATTCAGGTGGGGAGGATTGAGGTTGGTTTTGTTATCTGTTTGGTTTTTTCCATTTGTTTGTTTTAAAGTAATGACAACTCTCTGTAAGTGGCCATTTACCTGAAAAACAGCAGAGCTCTGAATTTATACTCACAAGATGAACTGATTCTGTTTATTATTTTAAAAACACAAAATTAAATATTAACCTAAATACACTAATATTGGGAAGAAAATAAAAGAAGTCATACTGCTGATCAACTGTGAGGAACTACAAGACTAATTCAAAAGATCTCTGTTAATAATGTTATGACCATATTTAATTATCAAGCCCTGAAGAACCCTACTGAGGCAAAGCAAGCCTTTTAAAATAGGTTACCAAGTAATCCTTCCTATTTTTGCCATCGTCAGCTGCCATACAACTGGCTCTAGGGTCAGATGCCAAGGCTTATGCCCGGACTGGACAATTCGTGTTGAAATTTTGCAAGGCAGATAACTAATTAAGTATTTCACATGCTCATCATGTTGAATGGCCTACAAAGACATTAGTAACAAGCCATTGTGCAGGGGGAAATCTTGGCTGGCTACCTGGAACATCCCCCAGGGTTCAATGCAGTCCAAGTCGATGTGGGATGGAAATGCCCAGTTTCTCTCCTCATTAACAAGGACTATGGTTTCATCACTTTAAGTGTAGTAAGAACTCTTGAGCTGCCGTCTCAGAAAGAAGTGAAGGAGGCAGACACTTCTGCGCTGACACAACACAACAAGCAGTAGGTGCTTACTCTTTTCTCCCTTCAAAATTTTCATAATTTGTAAAATTTTCCAACTGAAATCTTCAGGATTTTTAACTAAATGAACATCAATTTAAAAAAAAAAACCACTGCCATGCTAGCTGGCGCTTAGGTTCCTTTACAAATGCAACGTTATCTCAGCCACAAGTGGAAAACCGCTCTTCTTTCCTGACTTACTAGATACACATACAGGCGAATACTTTTAGGTCACTTATGTTTGGATTAGAAATGAGAGACTTCTCTCTGAGACAAATACACATGCAGCCCAAACTAGGGTAAGCTGTGGAGAAGCAGGACGTGAGAAGTTGTCCTAACCAGGCGGCTACTTTGGACACCATGACTGTTCAGGATCCTCTTCTGTGTCCTTAGGATCTGGTGCTACATAGCTACATAATGTGCTGGGAAGTCTGGAGGTTGAAGTGAACTTTTCCCCTCACTTGCCTTGCTCATATCTTATTTAGGATTTTAGCACTGTTTGGGGAACAGTTACAGACACTTTAAATCACATTTGCCTGGTGTGATCTTTTATTTATTTACTCTAAAGATCCCCACATGGGAGAGTTCAGAGCCACCGCAGTGGAAGAATTTCAATGTTTTAAAGACTTTCTGATGAAAACAGCTCTGTTTGTCCTTACAAAACACGGTCTCTGGTCCCTCCAGGCCACGATGTGGACAGACCCCAGCAAATATAAGTAAACAGGTTATTACCTGGGAACCCTCTTTTGTATACTGCAGTAACTGTTGCTGATACGGAGTTATGACTAGACAAAAATAACTGGTTTACTAGAAACCCAGCCAGAAAAAGAAACTGGTAAAAAGAAAAAAATCTAACTTTGTGCAACAACTGATAAATAATAAACCCTATCCAGAGCAAATCTGGAAGAACTAATCCCAGCCTGAATGCTGGAATTAAGAGTGGAGCACAGCATATTTAGCAGATAGACTAGGTACTGTCCATCACTACTGAAATCACTGTAAATATTTTAAGTTTTTTTCATGAACAAAAGCAGAAACTAACTTTGCTCATGGAATGCTATATTCATGAAATTATCCCTTTTTTCTATATTAGGCAAATAAATGCTTAAGTTTCTATGCAACGGTGTACGATGAATGACTTGCCCAGACTTTTCTAAAAAAAGTAGCAATTGACATCAGGTTAATACAACAGGATTCTTAAGCTGCATACAGCTCACAGAAACCAGAAACTAAGGACATCATTCACTCTTTCGGAAACCTGCTATGCCCAACAGTAAATCTTTTCCTTGAGGCAAAAGTGGTAAGTAGCCTCGATCATAACAAACTGTTGCTACAGATCAAAGAGTAATGGCACATTTATATTCAGAGTAAAGTAATAGCCAAACTCTCGCTTGAAGCCAAATACACGGTTGAGAAACACACAACAGAAGCTGAGCGTTGTTATTACTGTCTACATTTAACTATCCTACTTTTCCAGTGTTTCTTTGTCCATTTTCTATGCTGAAAAGTTATCATCAGCTGAGGTAGAAAAAACCACCCACAACAATCAAAGTCAGTGAACTGGTTTGAGTAAATTAAAGCCTGAAACCTCTTAATCTTAATATTAAAACTTCCTTCCGACATACACCTACTTTGAAATTATGAAGGTTCTAAAACTTTTGAAATTACTATTATTACCACTATAGAAATAAATAGTAGGTGAGCTTGGTTCATAAATGCTTTCCATATATTTAAATATGTAGCAGTTAGGATAATTACCCAGCCTCTTATGAGCCTCTTTTATCAAGCCATGAATTATCAGCAGCTAGTATATTTTTACTGCGTAAAAGCCATATTTTCACAGAGATGCACATTGCTTGCTGTTCCTGAAGAGCTTTAAAAATCCTGAATAAGACAGTATGATAGTTGAAGGGATCCAGATTTTTCAAAAGAAAGGTCTGGCTCCTTATATGTGAATAGCCAGGATATTATGAACTCTCTGGCTCGCTCTCTGCATATAAAAAAAGATTATCCTTGCTTTCTGCAGAGATTATTAAGGCAATTCACTTGTTTTACATTCTGCGATAAAATAAACTCCACTGTCATGCCGCCTGGAGCTCCTGTATCTCATCCATTATGTAAATCTCCAAAGAGTAGTTCAGCAAACATCATCTCAGTTCCACTGCGCCTAATAAGACGACCTACACATCTAAGTTAATTTTCATCTTCCCAAGACCAACAGAAACTCCTTACTTCTTAATTTGTGAGAGAGATTGTCACTGCCATCTCTCTTCGCAACACCCAAAACCCAAGCTCATAGAGCTTGAAATGAAACTCAGACTTAACTCCAAACGTTTAGGTTTTGAGGTTTGCACCATCTCATCTAAAAACAGGAAAATAAAACCGAGGAAAAAAAGAATGTTTTGAATCTCACTATTTCCAGGATATCTTTTTTGTTGTTTCGGTTTTTTACTAATACGAATACTGCAACATCTCTATATTATTTGAGAATATAGGCAGAAACCCAGAATATGTTTACCTACAATGTCTGAAAACCAAAGCTTTTGTTTTCACTTGAGGTATGCCCACAGTCCGTCACAGCTGACTGCAATCAAACCGAACTCAAACAACAACAAAACACCCTAAGTAAATAGCAAAGTTCAAAACAAGGTGACAGCCTCAAAGGAGAAAACTTGCCCCTTCCTGACTCATCACCGAACCTCTGCACAAGAAAGACTGAATGAATCACCAGGAGTACACATGAAGCGCCATGTGGGAAGCCTACAAGCGGGTCAAGATTTAGATTAGTAACAAGAGCTTATTTTCCTCTTTTGGACACATGTCCTTGAGTATATGAAATACTGTATCCAGTGGAATCATTATTCAGGTCTGGTAGCAGTGGATATCAGTATTAAAATAAATGCCTTCTCCTTACGTGCTAGCTACTGGGTTTTAACACATTCTTCTAAGCCTTCATATAAGAAGTGACAAATTGCCATTGTTTGACATAATTCTCTCCACAGTGTGTCAAAAATACTAAAATCCAAATGCATTTATTTCTAGCACTAAATGTTTATTGTCAGATACGCAGGAAAGGGAAAACAGGAAAGCATATGGAGTATTTCAATTTCTGGTTCAATATATCTTAATCATCACCACCGTGCAGACCAAAAACCATGGGTTTTTCCCTTCTCATTGAGAAGTAAAGATTAACTCTGAAATGCAGTTAGCTGTGCTGCTGCATGATACTGAGAATTAATACCTCCCACAAGAGAAGTATTCTTTTTTTCCATGCAAACACATCCCGGTAACTAATGACCAGAAACAGGCCATTAGGTAACAAGCAGAAGTATTAAATTCTGTAAATCTCTGTTTTAAACTTGTTTTATTTGATGGATCATGCCCAACAGAACTGAACAGTATTCAGCTTCTTGGAAACCAAAAACCTGAGAGTATGAATTTAAACATTTTCTTCTCCCCATTAGGCGCTTTGGAAACTTGTGTCATACTTCTGAAAATACACACATCAAAATGGTCTTGTCAAACAGCTTTGAAATTAAATGCCTTGTGCTTCCCTCTCTGGAATAGTATAAATTTAGTCATTATTAGAATTAGTATAATTGTTCTCTAAGTGCTCCAGGAATAAAAGGTGAAATGAGCTTGGTGACTGCTCTTTCATTCCCATGAGAACATGCTGCAGCAGCGAAGTCAGGCTGCAAGAGCAGGGATGCTCAAGGGATGCTCTGAAAACCCAAGGACTGGAGAAGGAGTCCAGCAAAGTGGAGCCTGGTGTGCTCATCACATCTGCACCATCGTAGCTTGCAGGGAGAGTGGATGTCTGTTCTTACAGAGAGGATACAGAAATCCCATGGGAAGAACTGCCCTCTGGAGATGCCTACTGCTGTCTAGTGACTCATGGAAGATGGAAGCCTTCAGCAAAATGACTGAAGTTCAAAGCAATGGATCCAGGCCTTTGAGATCTAGCTCCCTATAGACTCTGTCCCGTCACTTAGAACTAGTCCTCACCAGGGGTATCAAGGCTGAAGGAGGAACTGAAGAAGCTGCTTCGAAAACACCACTAAGCAAAGAGGGATGGGGCACTATCTCAACTGGGAGGTCCCTGAGCATTTACCCAGCAGAACTCTGAGTCTGTGCCTCCCTCAGCAAGCAGCGATGTGCAACAGGAGGGGACCTTCACAGTTTTGCTGAAGATGTCCACAGCCTATGCCTTTCAACAGCCCATGGGAAATCAGAACACATTATGTAAACTTCTGAAGCGCACCTGGTTTGGCTTCTTCCAAAAGCTACCTGGCCTGCACAGCCCCAAGGCCACACCACAAGGCAAACCAAAGCGCATTGGGCTGGGACATTCACAAAAGCATTTCCTGATCCAAGCTAAACCAGTAACAGACTCGCCTCGCCTCCCAGCTCTGGTCTGGACTGCTCAAAAGCCAGCTTCCTCCAAAACTAAAACTGGCCTGTGGTTTGGGGGACTGGTCATTCCAGGAGTTTCTAGTAACAGTGCGAACAATCCTCTACCACTTTGACTGGTCCTACTGAGCCCTCCAAGCCTTCCTCATCAGAGCCCACAACATGCAACTGATACTTTCATGCCATGTAAACACCGCCTCCAATTATCTCCAATAATGACAATAACTAGCAAGAGGAGCACCACAAAGGTACAGGAGGACACTCCAACTTCCAAAGGCAGAACGGAGGGAGCTAACCCTGTCCAGTGGGCATGCAGGGACCTGGCATTGCTCGCACCATGGCCACAGTCTGCTCCCTGAAGTGGATGCTCTCAGCAAGGCAGATACGGCAGGTCCCACATTTAGGCTTGGCACTCCTGAGGTACTAAGCACAGCTGCAGCCAGAACTGAGGAAGCGCTCACGTCAAAATTCATCATCTAGATCTTCTGCTTCCATCACTTTATTTCATGTAGTCTACAACATGCATTTCTGGAGACTGCAAGACATAGCGGCATCTGTTTCTGTTCCTCCCGAGAAGCAAGAACTCTGCTTGTAGCGCATCTCCTCTCCTTCATTTTATTGTTATTTTATGCTCACAGGTTAGTTTTTGCTATCTCCGTTCTCAGCTCTGGTAAACTCTTCAAGGTGAAGTTGTTTTTCACTCCCAAACTGAATTTAAAAACAAAACAAAAAAAATCCCTAAACTCCCCCAGACTTTAAAAACCAAAGTGACAGTTACAGGAGGACACTAATCACAGAAAGCGTTTAAGCTCTGTGTGACTTAGATTAATAAAAAGTTAAGTAATCACACACCAAGTCTTTAGAGTCCACAGCAGCAAGTAACACAAATGAGAGATGCCAACACATTTACTAACTAAAATTGCAAGGAGATATCTATTAACTTGGAAAAGTAGTTTAACAGGCACTCCACTGTATTAAGTTATGTCAACAGATGCTGAAGAAGATCCTTAAACACAAGTTTGACATAAATCCACAATTTACTAACCTCAGACTCATCATCGCCAGCGATCTAGGTAACACCAGCAAGGTCTAGCTTCGCTTTACAACGACACTTACTAATTCTAATGACATGCCCTGTGAAAAGAACTCTGGTGTTAGACACATTCCATATTTTGGTCACATTTTGTCAGTTCTAGGCTAATTACTCTCCCACAAGAGAGACAATGTGGGCCTCCTTCCTCCCACACACATCATCTCACATGAAGGTTGCTGCCATGCTTTTTTTATGCGATTCTCCATTCTTCCTGCTTCAAAAAACTGCTCAATAAATATGGTTTTAATTCAAAGTCAATGCACCTGAAACATCCCACAGCACCTCCAAGTAGAGCAGAAATCTGTGCAGCCATCGAGATGCACGCCCTGCGCTCTGCTGCTGAGCGGCTGCTGGGCCAGAGATGTTTCTCCTGATTCTTAGCAAAGCCTCTTGGGCAGCTCTGTACTGACTACTTGAAAATACAACCTTATTTATTATATATAAAAAAACCTCTTTATTTATTGATTTTAAAGCAAAGCTTGAGGCTTTTGCAGTAGACCAGACTTTGAGAGGGAAAGTCTAACCCACCTCTGAGCCTACTTGCATTGCCTTTCTGGAGTTTGAGGATGCAGAAACACCACAGCTGTCTTCAGCCTCTAAAATAGCACTTCTAAAATGTATTGTGCTTTTGATATATGAAACTTAAAAGCAACAATTACGAACCTCCATAGATGTCTGCCCCCCGATCCGCACAGGAGGAATGAAGTTGAAGGACAAAGCCCCCAACATCATAATCCAACTTGACTTCAACAAGGTGAGATCCCAAGCCAAGCACTACGTATGACTTGATCCTAACTCCAATGAACTAATTGTGTGTGTGTGTGTGTGTGCGCGCGCTTTGGATACCCGTCCCAAGCCAGCTGCTGAACAGCACTATGTAAACACACCAAAATAGTTGGGAAAGGAATGGAATGGAGCCAAGACCCGGGACCCATAAACAAGAAACCATTTAGGCTATGAAAGCCACTGCCCAGCAGAAGTGAAGAAAGAAGTGCTGTAGAACAACTTTTGTACTGCTGTTTGTACGGAAAGCCTAATAGGAACGCTAAGGTCTTCCCAGAAATCATTCATTCATTTTACAAAGGCAAAGGGAAGAAGAACGAGCTCACGCGCAAGGCAAGCACATCAAGCTGAAGGGGTTCACTGCAGGCATCTTAAATGTCTTTTTCTCCTTGGAAAAGAGCAGTATTAGAAATGCCCCCAGCAGTTTTTCAGCTGTGGGGATCAGTTCCAACTCCACCTCACGAGCGAGCGAGCCCAGGGGCTACACCGCTGCCCACGCACGGTCCTCTGGCAGCCCAGCAGCTACACCGGCATCCAACGGGAAAGGATGGGAGCAAGAGACAGCACAATATGTGCCAAAAACAGAAAAAGAAAGAAAATCTCTCGCTGTTCCTCCCTTTCCTGAATATAAGGTTTGGGGAAAAGTTCTCCTCCCTCTCTAGAGTTTCAGCATAAGTTTTACATTTTTAACTGACAATTAAGTAAAAGCAGATCTGTCCTATGAATACGACTGGGCTCCAGACAACTAACTGACTGTTATCTATTTACACTGTGAAATATTCATTAAATATCAACCACCAATCGACTCCAAGGGACCCATCTTGATAAATGCTAGCGAACAGATGAAACCAAAAGAACTTCACAGTCTCCCTGCCTTGTTGAATGGAGCCATCAGTCATTTTTAAGTGGTCGTTTGTTACATTGTTTTATCCAAGATATTTATAATCATAATTAATTGAGACAAAACATCAAAGTACAGCCTCTTTGCCTGAGAATAATCTAAACTGAAAAGCACATGACAGAAAGGGCAGATTGATGGCCAGTGCAAAATAACTCCCTTGAGATTAACATATTTTATCCTGTTGATGTTTCTAGTCATAATTATACTCCAAGAATCCACTGAATGATGTTGGATGTGAAAGACCACTTAAGAGCAGTCATTTTCTTTCAAGGAAAACAGCATTTGTTTGTAATAGATACAGAGGGGACAACTGATGACAACAAACAGATCACCACACTGCTACTAATATTCTGACTATGCAAATGAAAACATAAAACTTCCTGGCAACACCGTCAAACACACTTAAAAAAAAAAAAAATCATTTTTATCATGACTAGACTTTAAAATAATGAAAAAAAGTAAAGATTGAAAATCCAATGAACCCAAACTCCATCCAAAACCAGGGCAGCTGCAGAGTTAGATGGCTCAGGGGCTTGCCCAGCCTGCACTGGAGCACGGGGTTATTCCTCCCCAGGTGCAGGACCTTCCCCTCTGCTGAACTTGATGAGGTCCCTGCCAGCCCATTGCTCTAGCCTGCCGAGGTCACCCTGGAGGGCAGCCCTGCCCTGGTTGTGCCAGTTGGCACCCTGGTTGTGCCAGCGCAGCACCACGCACGTCACCCTCAGCTCAGAGGGCCTGCGCCCTCCTACGCCCTGCTCCACACGGGGGTCAGGGGAGGCAGAGGCAAGGGTACATCAGAGGTTGGGAGACTCCTGAGGTGGGATGAGCTCTGGAGAGCTCAGGAAACACCCTCTACATAGCAGAGCCAAAGTTTGCTCTTGTTTTTTGGTTCTTTTTTAGATTTTTTTTTTTTTTTTTTTAAAGTGAGAACCCACAGGTTACATACGTGATAACCACAGTACTTCTTGGGCTTATCACATAGACCTCTTCAGAAAATAAGCAGCCACCTCCTAACACCACTGGATTCAATACAACTCTAT
>KZ506736.1:63384-89561 GCA_002844005.1 Limosa lapponica baueri | reverse complement strand
TCTCTGGGCAACCTGTTCCAGTGCCTCACCACCCTCATACTGAAGAATTTCTTCCTTATATCTAATCTAATTCTACCCTCTTTCAATTTAGAGCTATTACCTCTTGTCTTATTGCTACCTGCCCTTGTAAAAAGTACTTTTTCAGCTTTCTTGTAGGCTCCCATTAGGTACTGGAAGGCTACTATAAGGTTTCCCTGGAGGCTTCTACTCTCCAGGCTGTCTTCACAGGGATGTGCTCCAGCTCAAACTAGCTCCAAGTAATTTAACCACATTAGCACCAAGGGCTGCCAAGCAAGGTAAATGCAGAGCTCCGCACAGGTCACTAACATAGGTACAGTGCTTCCAGTACTCAAGGAATCTCATTCGGAGCTAGCTTAGTTATACAGCATTATGCAGAGCAGCTGTATCTCAGGAGATCCAGAGGCTAGATGGCTAAGAGTATCCAAGGCTAGATTCCCAGAAGCATCCAAGCAACAGTCAGGGTGGAGAGCAGCACACAAAAAAATAGCAAGGGGACACATTACAATCGAAAATGGTGCTGATATCCTCCTCATCAACTGGACTTTTTAGCAGACAGCATCACCAAAACACACAGCGTTTTTGTCCCTTCCCCAAGATACTCCAATGTATCTGTGGCAAATAAGGAAACAGGACTTGAGGCAGTAGATCCAACACAGAGATATTGCATTATATCTATGCTAGAGTTTTCTATGCAAGGGAACTCCTTGTTTCTTGCCTTAAAGCAAAATAAGAATGGCAGGGGACTAGAAATAGCCAAGCATATGGCCTAGAGGTAATTATTTTAGAAGTATTTGAATAATAGAAACCCCAAGAATCAGACACCTGTCACTCTTAATTCAGTCAAATTCTGTTGCTGGCTCTGAACCCACCCTAACAAATCCAAGTAAAAGTATCAGTGACAGGAAGAGAAGGAAAAAGCCTTGCTGTTCAGCAGGAGGCTTAAAACAGTCAGTGCTCAGAAATAACTGCCTTACTGCACAGAAGTAGTAAAGACTTTAGGCAAGGAAAGCCTACCCTAGGACTCCAGAGATTTAGAGTCCCAATTCCTAATGGAATTAATATTGATACTTGATGGGCAGATGTCATCTTCCCTGCAAATCAGATAGATGACTGACCGAGTGTCAATATTTCCCTCTGCTCATGGATGAAACTAAGAAAACTGACATTATGCTGAATTCTTGCAAAGAAATAAACTTCATCGAACACAATCTGGAGATATTCACCTTCTTTGCCTTTGGTAGAGTTGACTTTGCCTGCGGCAAGGGGTTTTTGGAAGGTGAACAATGCTAAATTACATTATATTTGACAGAAAACAGCATCAAAGAACTTCTTGCAAAGTGGGTACTCACGCTTATCCTTTAGGTGCCTGTGTACTTAAGTTCCATTTCATCCTAGGTAAGTTAGAGTCTTCTGTGTTGTAAGATTTGCATACAGCTGAACTGGACTCTTTCTGGCAACAGTTCTGCATCCATAGAAGCAGCAGGCTGAAACTCACTATAGCCTTTAAGCATATATTAAGTTTTCCTGTTAATTAAGGGGTTTAGGGTTTTCTGCATTGAAGAATTTATTTTATTAGCACCAAGAAGCAGATATTTTAGTCTCTAAGAGACTAGAACACACTGAGAGATGGCTGATTTTAAGACAATCTCCACAGCTGCACTCCTGCTGAGATGCACGATGTACACATACATCCTCATTAACAATGCACATATTTTTAAATCAGTGTAATGGGTATAAGAACCTCAGAAGTTACCTGGAACTCAGTCCACCTATGGTTCCACAGAACTGTAGCAGAAATGCAAGTTTTAATGCCTTGAGAAGAACCAGAAAGTTTTCCTACAGGTAAACACCTGAGGCAAAATACTTTCAGTGGTAGAGTATTGAATTTATAGCACTGGATTACTTATCTTAACATACAAACTTAATTACTCAATGAATGCAAGAGCTTAAAAATTATTTTAAATAAGCCATCAAGTGATAGAAATGCAACACCTAATTATTTTTAGCCGTCAACCCCATACTGCAAGTTATGAAATAGTATAAGCTTATTAAGGACCCCCTGCTCAAGATCACTAGAAACAAATAACACAGTACACTACCTTGTAAGAGGATAGAAGAGAAACCACAGGCTTTTTCAAAGTCTTAGGCCCCAAAGAAAGAAGGAATTCTGTTTGGCTTATCATCTAATTCCATGAACATGGATATTCCACATATCCATCATGTAATAATGTTACCCTTTTGTCCACAGTCTGTGCCAACTGACACGGAAGGAGTATTCTCGCCGTCTCAAATCTGGCAGTCAGTTTACACAAAAGCACGAGTGTGATCTACCTTTAAAAAAAATATCCAAATCCTCTGCCTGCCCTTCAGTGCTCAAGATTTCACCTCTATTACAGAGTGGCAGATAGTCCAACAGAAGCAGAGTTACACACCAAAGGGAACAACAACAACTAGTTCCAGCACACAACTAGTAAAAGCTATGATGCATGAAATTATGAAATAAAAAGCCATCACAAAACACCATCTGCCAACTGGGATAGAGTTTTCTTTCAGCCTCTCTGAACAAGTTGAATGTCTGAAATTTTATCTCAAAAATGTCCCATGCTTTCCCAAAACCTCACTTGGCTGCAATTTTGCTCCTTGTCTACCTTGTCTTATCCACAGTATGTGCAAAGCTGACCCGTTCTTGTCAATCATAGATTCTCTAGATTAATGAAACCAACTAAGTCAGTCTTCCCTTATTGGGGTAATAATTATTTTAGATCATTTTACTCCTTTCCTCTAGACTCCTCCTAGGGAGTTCCTGTGTTATGTTTTCAGGATAGATACTTAGGAAAAAATGCTGATATTTGACAGCTCCCAACAATATGGGATGAAAACCAGATCCTCAATATCTAGAAATCTAGCGAAAGACTTAAATGAGGGAAGTGTTTCATTTCAGGTTCAGCTTTAAGCATTACTGGTGTTAAGGTGCCCTGTTCATCTCCTGGTACCAAAATACTATGGGGCATATACAACACTTCCCTGCACAAAACTTGCCAAATTCAGGCTCTGTTCCCATTCCCTCTTCTCCCTTGCCACAGTTCAGCAAGTGTTTGCTTGAAAATCAAAGTCTTCGCTTTTTTGAATACTCTGCTGTGCTGAAGAACATTTTCTTGCTTAAAACATTTGTTTCCGAATCAGACTCACGAAATTTGGTATACAGTGGTATGTCTCAGGTGCATCCAAATAACCATGAACATATCAGATTGTGCTTAGTTATGGGTTATCTTAGCATACATCGAATTACACGCCCTAATAGCTTGGGTATCATATCCTAGAAAAATTAGCATTCAAAACCAGAGGTATCAGACATTCTAGTCAATGGCACTGATTGATTCAATTTTGAAAAAAAAAACATGAATTCTTATTTTGTGTTGTGTTTTGGTTTTTTTTAATAGGTCTTTAATATTGCTTCTAGCTAATCAAAAGTTAAATCTTTCAGGCATTTTTAAGTTTTAAAATTTAATAGAACTGTTATTTTAAGTGCTGGTAGCATCTCCACTCTGGCAAAGATTGGCAAAAATCTTTGAAGTCTCTGAAAATTATTTTTGTCATTTTGAAAATGACAATAAACCATCAAGTCTGCCTGGTTCTTTTTAAAGTGCAGAGATATTATATAAGATAAAAAGCAGGATGAACTCACAATTTAGTTTTATTGTTTGATAGCACAGCAACTTCGGCCATAGCTTTAATGAGATAAACAGAGTGGCTGAAGTACTATACTCAGTCACACTTTAGAACATTGATGTGGAAGCTAGAAAATTTACTCGTGAATTGTATTAGGTAGTAAGCTACTGCAAACGCATCATACTGTTGAAGCTTTCATGTTCTGAAGCTAGTGACGTTAGTACTCTAGCTTGACACTACAAATCCTTATACAGTTAGAGACAGGAAGAGTAAGAAAGTCACAAGGATCATTTGAAACTAGATTAATCCTTTCCCTAAAGCCACGGTAAATACATTCATCAGTTAACATGCAAGTTTGTATTACATGTAGTCATCTGATGGAAAGGGACTTACTATGTAAGCACCTACTTTAATCCCTTGCATAACAACTGATTAAAAAAAAGTGACCTAAAGCTGTTAATAAGAAAAACATTCAAAATTATTCAGAAGGATTATAGGAGGAGTTAACTGAGGCTACAGCACTTTTCTACAGTGCAGTGCTGGAGTACTAGCTTAACAAAACCAGGACTCAAACAAAATCCCAACTCAACAGCAGTGCCTGAAAGAAAGGAAGAGACATCAAGATATGTGTTAAGTATGTAAAATAGTCTCCAGCATTCTTTACAGATGTGAAAAGAATACAATGAATTCTTCATTAGAGGGGAACGTTTTCATCTTGCCAGAGGACAGATTTCCGAAGAATGATATTTACATTTTCCTACAACCTGTAATTTTCTCATTTATCATTTGTCAGGGTCCAAAGACCTTTTCCTGCACATAGGATGTTTGCATATGTTTAATGATCCTTTTACCAAACAAATGTCACAGTCTGAATGAGGAAATTAGTTAATATCGCTGATGTTGCTAATTTAACACCATTAATGTCACACTGTGAACAGCTACAGAAACTCCAGGGTCTTGTATCATGGCTAAGCACTACTGGTTGCAAGTCTGTTCTCCAGCAGACGGCACCGAGAAGGTAACCCATGCAAATATCACATGCAAGGAAATTCAATAAAAAATTTAAAGATTGCTTTGATTCTGTAGTTAGACTAGCAGACAAGTGTGACTAAAGACAGATCATTTGATAGAGATTTAGAGGCACTAATTGGAACTCACTTATCTACACTCTTACAGCTGCCTCCACTTTTATCAGTGTGCTAGGATTTGGAGCAGTCAGAAATGAATCCAAGTGAATCACAGAAACCATTGCATCATGGCATTTCTAGACGTACAACAAGCTCCAAAGATTTACCCAATTAATTAGATGGCAGGAGACACATTGCAGTGCTGTCTTCAGTTGCAACTATGCCTTTTCACCCTTCTCTATGCACAACTGAGTTATGTGCAGGGACAAATTACTTCACAAAACGTATTATCTATGAAAAATGCTTTCTAAGAGCAAAACCATGTAATTTTTCTCTAAGCCACTAAAGTCATCTACACAATTCCTCTGACATAAAGGAGCCAGATTCTTTAGGAAGCCCTTCAAATGCTGGAACATAATGGAAAATAAAACTTGATGAAGACTAAAAGGTAAGTTATTTTAAACAGAATTAATAACACATTTGTGCATGGAATGTGTCCAAAAATAAGGGTGGGGAAAGGGCATTGCAAAGCAATTCATTTACAACAGGAGCTGGTAACTTCAGGATGATCATCAGGCATTTTTCAATAACATATATTTCCCTTCTTCTGATTAGTAATAGACACATATAACACTTTAAATTAGAAAACCAAGTTAATAATTCTAAACATCACAGTCAGCAAAATAGCCGGCTTTTTGTTCTTTCTCTAACCAAAGGCACACGCTGTAGATCAGTTGCGCGAACAAAGGGATGGTGAAAACTGGTGATGAATTTGACTCACTGCATAGTAAAGTTAGGGGGAAAAAAAGAAACAAACCCCAAAGATAAAAAAAAAAAATCACAAAGAAATGCTCTGGAACCAAGGCACTACTAAGCAGTGATAACCATTCAGAACCTGCTTCATTGAATTTGTTTGAACTCTTATCTGACCAAGCTGGCTGAGTATCTCAACAGTGCAGAGAAAATCATTTTAGATTTTGCCCTGTTTTACTCACTTAAGTAGACCCATTATAGCTTTTATTTTTGTAACACATACAAACCACAGTGAAACCTCTTAATTCAAACACATCAATATCACAAGAAACTAACTTGGACAGCTTCTTCAGAACACCCTAAACTGAGCTCTGAGCCAAAGAAAGCAAACAGTCCATTAGGTAACCTATCTAGTTTTGTGTTAATCTTTTCTTATCGTGCACCTTTCTCTGAGACTTAACCTCTCCCAAAGTAATGAATCTTTAGAAACACTCATATTCCCAACAACTGACATTCAAGGTACATGCCGGGCACAGTGAGAAGTCTACAGTATTAAAAGGATTCAAATCCCAGTATAATGAAAGAAAAACATTCCTGACACAGCACAATCTAGAAACTCTCTGCACCTTAAAAAGCTCTCAATTTGCTGCATACATACATAAAATCCCAACTTCCTCAAATACTTGAGATATTTCCTCAGGTCCCTAAGATAATTTAGGCAAAAGCAACAAGTTGTAGCAGGAAGAAAATCCTAATTTTTCAAAGTATATCCATTTTTAAGTTTTACTTTTTTATACCAACTAATATGCATTCTTTCCCCAAACCAGGAACATTATTTCCTGGATCAAGTTCCGCAATGTAAACTAGATGTTACTAGAGTTATCAGAATTGATTTTAGGATTAAAGAGATTTATTCCCCAGACAACCTAGAAACAGAAGAAAGTGGGTACTATACACAACCATGTATTGAAATGCCCATTTAAACACTATTAGGAGAAAAATAAAGATGACCATTCATACTCCCGCCAGCAGCACTCTACAAAGTCACTGGAAGTTGCAGGTATATGACTTATTAGAAGAGCTAAAAGATTTTTCTTGCAATTACTCGACAAGACAGATATGGACATTTAATACTACCTTTTTCACTACTCAAATTCAGATGACGGGATCTTGTGATTATATCAAAAAAAAAAAAAAAAAAAGAGATGTTCCATACATTTCATTATTACTTTTGGCACAAGATAACTTCACAACTCAGTTGAAAATTAACACTATTGTAACAATGTAACGTAAACTTGTTATTACTTTTAACTAAGACAAAAAGGGAGCAGTGAGAAAGGAAGAAAGGAAACTGAACGATAAAGCTTTGTGAAGATTAGCTGATATTAAATCCCTAATTTTTCAAGAGTCAACCAAGTATCTGCTTTGGGAGAAGGATCAGAACTTTAGTTCTCAGGTGTGTACTGAGCTTTACGGTTTCCATATTTCAACTTTCCTTAGAAGTAAGCTGCAATTTCCAAGACCACATACTGTTACTCCTTTCACAGTCACAAAAGTAAAATGTGTTGGGTTAGGATTCTTATATTAAAGCTATAAAACCAACACAACAAAAACCCCACCCTAAAATACACTTCTGTCTTTTTGACCTATGTTCTTCCCCTCCACTGAACTGCAGTAACTCTGGGATAACATGCAGGGATAACACTGCAAAGAAGGATGCATAAAGAGAGTTTCATATTGTTAGAACTTCAACTACAAAGACGACAGAATCCAGAAGAAAAGTATTAAATCTATAAGCAGATCTAAGAAAATCTATACAACAGGTCAATTGATTAGGACTTGCAATCCCAAAAACCTACATGAAGTTTTCCATATTCAGTTTCCAGATTGCAACATCAGCTTCTGAGACATTTCAGCATCTTTAAGATCCAAAGTCTTCCTTTCCCACATATTACTAGAAAGCACAAGTTCTCAAATACACTGAATCCATCTAATTAACCTGGGTAGTCATTGTCAATGACTTAGCCACAGAGATGGTCAGAACTGCCAGATCACAGCAGAACCACTGTTTACAATGCTTCCTACTTCAGGGATCAGTAATTTCAGCCTTTCACAATGATTGCTGCCTGTCCAAGGTCTTCAAATAAGGAGAGCAATTCAACTGCTTTCTTTTTAGGAGCTTGAAATAAGATGCTGCCTATTTCTAAACGGCACATGTCTTTCTGAAGCAATGAGACTTCATCCTGTATTTCTGCCGTTTCTTGTGAGGTATTGATATTTACATTTGTTTCCCCATCACCACAAAGTTATTGCCTTCATTTTAGAATAATAGAGTTATTACCTTCAGTTTTTGAATACCTCAAACTGCTTAAACTCACTGAACTGTGAGCAGCTATCCTGATTTTACTGTGGGAGGTGAAATAATGTTAGAAAATATAGACAGAAATACAAAATAACAAAGTAAAATCTAGAATAAGCTCATTGCAAGTGAGCACTACATAAAACACTTCCATGTTGTTCAAAGGGGAGAAAAAAATTTCACTGCTCTAACAAGACCAGGTTACAGATGCCAACATGCCACTGTATCTATTTATCATCAAATCACCATTTAGCTACTCCAGTTCATTGTGCATAAGTTTAGATAGTAAAAACATTTGATGTATGAACTATCTCTGTGCTATAAAGATTCCAAGCATAAAAAAAGCAGTGTTGTAAAACTAAATAAAGTCATACCTGCTTTATGGATCTCATTCAGCTTTAGACAGTTTCACTTGAACAAAGTTTCCTAGATTCTGTTGTTGGATTTTTCACACTAGTTAATTTTCTCCAGGTGTCATTGTATTCTGAGCACCAAAACAAATTTCCTACCACAGCCAAAGTGCAGAAAGACAACATTATTTCAAACACTTTAAGCGGGAATTTTGCTCACCAGGATTTGGAAAATAAGAACACAGATACACATTGCTATATTTTTTACACATGTATGCATACATATACACAAGCAGAGATGAGTCTAGGTTACACTGTAGAACTATTGCATTCACTTTAAAAAAAAAAGCCTTACCCAAGTGTATACACAACTGTGCTAATACAGAAAACAGAAGTTTGCATTTCACTGTGATATAGACCACTGTAGACACTAACATGCAAAGATCACATAAATCTATGCATGAAGGATCCCAGGGCAGCTGCACAATACCAGTATGCATTTCACGTATTACTAGAACACTAGAACTCAAGTACAAGTCCTTATAAGAGGGAAGATAAAAATTTCTGTTTTCTGAGACATTCTTACTGCCTAAGAAGCAACACTTCTTTGGACACTGCTTCTTGCTGAAGACCTCTACACTTGCAGCAACTACATTTCTGGAAAGGCATAGTTATATCTAGAATCGAAACAAGTCTGAAGTAACATTTTTATGGAATTCAGAAACATTACATATCTTTGCTCCTCCTACAGAGGTCAACCGCTAATTAGTTCAAAACCTCCTTTGTCAAACTCACATTATCATTGCAGAATTTCTCCCCATGCACCATTTGGGTCCACATTCAAACCACAAAACATCTATAATAGGAAAACCCCACCATGCCAGGAACCTTGCCTTGTATTCCATGATTTGTGCTGAAGAGAGTCCAGAGTTCAGCTGAACTCCCTAATACAGATTAAAAAATAAAGCTGTCCTATTTACACAAACATTTTGAGTATTTTCCTAAACCTCTCTCATATTCCATTTCCCTACCCTCCAAAACCAAGCAGAACAGTTAAAGTAAAATTGAGAAAGACAGTAGGGGAGTTTTTGAACAGCACACTTAAACATTTAGGTTTCACTGCTGTAGGACGTCAAGAAATGCAAGGACCAAATTCTACGAAGAGGATTGACTCAGAGGACTCTCATAATACGTTTAATCAAGAAAACAACCCTTACACGTGTCAGTTTTACTTCTACATAATGAGAAACTCAAGAGAAACACTGAACATTAGCAGGGACACATTACAGAAGAATAACTTTATGTAAACTCATTAAAGTTATATTTGGAGAGAGGGAAGGAGAGAGAATCGTTATGCATATAGCTAGCACTAAAACAATTACTCCAGTTACATCCTTTAGAGAACTCTTAATTACATTATACTCTAGTGCATAAGTTCTTAAAGAATGGCCCGCAACGCTTTACATCTCTCACATGCACTGAGCATAAGAGCTATTGCACTGCAGATTAATTTTGGAATGCAGCTGACACCTAACCACTTAAGGGGCTTTTCACAACTACTATCTGATGGCATAAAAAGACATTCACCGTTAATAGCAAAGACATTACTTACTGCCATAGCAGAAGTGAAGAAAAAACATCATATTTTCATGAAGAATTTCTGGTTTTAATCTATGGAATTTAACGTTAGTCACAGAAAAGCAAGAGCATACATGCATTCATTCACATGCTTGCAGGCTGCAGAAAGCAAAGGAGATGACACGGACACTGCACCTCTGCACAGTTCCACATCCATACAAAAAGATTCAAAGGAGAAGGAAAAAGGAAAAAAAAAAAAAGCAGCTAATTAAAGACCTACCTACAACTTTACCACGTCTATACCTGGAGCCCTGCAGCCTTGCAGTGCTGTTCAACAGCCCGGCACGGGACTAGGAACCAGAAGTTTTGAGCTCAACGCATGTTATTTTCCAGCGCAGCCACTGCCTCCCTGACTGACCTTGGGCAAGCCTCTTCCCCTGCATCTCGGCTCCCCACCTGACACTCTCCCCCTCCACAGAGCACTGAGAACGAAAACCCGGTAATTATCTACCACAAGCGACTCTGCACCGGCGAAGCTGGAGCAGAAGAGAGGGTGGGGGCGGAAATGGGGAGTGGGGGTTTCCTCGCTTACAGGTGATAAAAATCTCCCCAACACTGATTCAGCCTCCCGCCCGAGGGAAGATCTCCCCACACACCTTCCCTGTTTCCCTACTGTACGGGTTAAACCGGAGAAGAAGCCGGCGGCTCCAGCTCGCCCGCCCTAAGCGCTCACAGCAGCCGGGGGAGCCGAGCCCTCCGGGCCTCCCGCCCCCACAGCCAGAGCCCTCCCGGCGGCCCCAGCCCGGCTGCCTACGGAGGCGGCGTTTACTTACAGCACCCGCCAGGCGGAAAACTCACAGGTGGCCCGGAGCCGCCGGCGATCCGGGGCTGAGAAGCGACCGACCTCCCGGGGAGGAGGTCGCCTCAGCAGACTGGGGCCGGGGCGCCGCGCTCCACTCCCCGCCGCGGGGCCGCTGCCGTCGCCCTCCCTGCGCGGGGCCGGCTCCCTCCCGCCCTTCCTCCCGCCCGGCTCGCGCCGCCGGCCAATGCGGGCCGCGGCGAGCAGCCGGTTTTAACCATCTGTTGCGAGGCGCCTCCTCCAAGCGCTGCCGCCTCCCTTGCCAGGGGGCTCCCGCCCGAGAACCCCGTCGAGGAGGTGGGGAGCCGGGAGGAAGATTTACTCCGTTCCACCCTCCCCAGGAGCTCTTTGCCCTCCGCGCCCTCAGGGGCCGCGGCTGTTACCCGCCTCCCCTCCCCCACTCCCCTCAGGATCGCCGCCCCCTCAGGGCTGGCGCCCCTCACCTCAGTGCTCTCCTCTCCGCACTCTCTGCTTTTCTCCTCGCACATCACCCTCTCTGCCAGGTAGGCGCCTTCCTGCAGGCTCCCTCCACCGCTGTGGGGTGAGGGAAGAGGTGAGGAAAGAGGAGCACGGCTGAGGGTGCTCTGAGAGAGCTGCGGCACCGCCCCAAGCAGCCCCCCATTAGGAGTGCCAGGTGGGGCAGCGAGGGTGTGTGTGAGGGGGGTGGTGGTGTCAATGCGGGAAAAAGAGGTGCGTGTGGGGTCTAATCCTCCTCAGGTTGGCGGGGATAAAGACCTGACCTGTTAAAACTTCTGTACTTCCTACTTAATAACCGGGCTTCTCCACATGGGGTGGCAGGAGGCCGGCAGTGGTATTGCACAGAGAGATGTGCCTCGTCCTGCTTCAACAGGCATAAACCAGGGCTAAAATCTGTCTGTGTTTAGACTTCTTAAACATCTCCTGTGGAGAAGCTGTTCCAAAAGAGTCAAAAGTGTCTTTTGCTATTTATTGGGTTTGAGTTTTAGCCTTCCGCGTTCCTAATTTGGAGGATTTTCCACAAACATGAGGTCAGCCTATGCGCAGAGTCCCTTATTTTGGGTCCCTATTTCCACCCCAGGTGATAGTAGTTCAGATATTTGCAGTGCATGCGTAAACTTTCCAGAAAACAGAGCCGTAGTTCCTGTTTTACTTCTCTTTTTATATTAATAATTTCCTTGTTACAGACCTCCCTGATTATGCTTTTTAATCAGGTCCCTACATTATCAGATGATTCTCCACAGAAAACCCAGGGAAAGACAAGCTAACTTTATTTCAACAGGTTCCAGGATAATATTTTTATGAAGATGTGTCAAGAAAATGATGCAAATTCTTTTCAACAACTTAAAGTTAACAAAACAGTCTTGAGATGTGTTCTGTGGAAAGAAGAAAATGTACATTTGTAGCATATGTTAACACAAGTTCTAAATGAATTTTTGTCGTTTTTTGAAACTGTCAGATTCTTATTTCTCACCAGAGCACTGTCATTAAATTGTGGGTTTAAAAGCAAAGCATGGACTAGATAAGATTTGCAGGACTTGAGATATATTATTACACAAATTTTAAGGTTATCTGTTCTCATTGTCATGTATGTTATCTGTAGCTGGATAGTCTTGTAAATAAATTAATCATAGGTCCTTTTATTATTAAAAAAATATGATTTCTGGAAATAAAGTCAACCACCTGTATTTCATACCAATGGAATACATGCTGTTATAAAATGGCTTATAAGTGGTACAATGTGTTACTCCAAACAGACACTTTCGAAGACACTAGGAAGGCTTTATCTTTGCATTAAAGGATCTCAACACAGCTTAGATTGTCCCAAAAATACTCAAAATTGAATGATTTGGATTTTTTTTGGTGAGGCTTCAGATGGATGAAATTTTGCCCTCATACATGCATGTGAAATGCCTATAAATCAGAAGGGAGAATTTGTCATTGCAAGATATTTTTAAGCAATGGTTTCTATATAGTTATAATTACTAGAATGACAAATTAGTTAGTGAATCTTCCATTAATCTTACTAAGCTATTCTCAAACCTAAGTTATTCCCACATATATTCTAATCAAGGCTCATCATAATAATTTTGTGAGGTATTGTTTCTACCATTGCTACAAGGTTTTGTCTTACTACTCTAAGAATGTTGTTATCATTGAATTTATTAATGCATAGAAATTCCATCTAACATCTTAAACCAATCATCCTAGGTACCAAATATATGCGTATGAAGGTGCTCTTCACTTGAGTGCTTCACATGCCGTCATCATATATAGAAGTCAAAGGATGGTTGGAAATAGAACAATCCACAGGCAACCAACTGCCGTTGGAAACAGTGAAAATGTAAACAACTTGTTCAGTGGTACAAGAAATCTTGGCAGAATCCAAAAGCACATGCAGGTAAGTGGTGTCTCGGTCCCTTGCTGTAATAAGCACTGCTGTTAAATATAAAAAACTATGCCTTAAATCTCAAAAGAATGTTTCTCTAGGAAGTCTTTTATTTCACAGGCAAAACAACTACTGCAAAGGCAGTTGCTTACCTTTTTTGAAAATAGGTATTCTTTTCCTTGGCTCATTATGGTTTTTATTACTGATTTGTATAGATTAAAAAGATGACAAATTCCGCATGCATACATCATCAGTATGGTGTATGTCATGAATGCGATTAGGGCAAGATTCAAACAGACCAGCAACATGCTATTAATTCAGGGCTTTTCTTCTGTATTTTTACTTGCTACTATCTTGGTATATGACCTTGGGCAATTTGTTGAACTTGCCTGTGAATCATTCTTTCATCTGTGAGATCTAGGATAGTCATACTTGGAAAAGTGGCACTTTTTTAGTAGTGATATTTTGTGAATTTTTTTATCTCTAACAAGTGAACTAGTAAATAATATCTTTGAATATAGGCATCCATCGTAATGGG
Organism: Limosa lapponica baueri; assembly: GCA_002844005.1. NCBI lineage: Eukaryota > Metazoa > Chordata > Aves > Charadriiformes > Scolopacidae > Limosa > Limosa lapponica. The sequence goes on along the minus strand of KZ506736.1, from coordinate 75,942 downwards.
AGTTTCTTCTGCTTCATTCTAAGTGGCATATACTTGGTAGTCTATAGTGCTTAAAATGAGATTTAAAATCTAGACAATATTTTTTGTCAAATATCATAGAAAACATCTTAAAATCATCAAAGATCCTGTGTGAAAGTCTTTTAAAGAATAAGCCTATTTTTCTAATTGGTCAAGCAGTGCGTTAACAGTGTGTGCAGAGGTAAAGCTGCAAGCAATTATCATTCAGGAGACCAAAGACAGGGAGAATGAACAGTTTTCCACAGAGTTCACGATAAAGAGCACTGTATCCCTGAAAAGCTTTATGTTTTCTTCATGAAAAAAAGATTGCAGTGCCTAATTATAGGAGTTCAATGAGACTAGGGCCTGGTACCTCCAAGAAAACTATTCAGAAACTATTTTGGTGTGGGTTCCATGTGCAGCAGGTGTTCATCACCGCAGTAAGCTCAGAAAACAACATCTCTTGCCATTCCCACAGTACGTGTTTGCACTAAGAATTTTGGTTTTAGTGGCTGCTTTCAAGTCACTTCCAATAAGAGATTGTGTGTGCATGTTACATATAGCTACCCTGTAACTTTCTTCCCACATCTTTTCTTTATGCAAAGTTGAGCAAAATGCCATTTATTAGGCTGATGCTTTCAGTAGAGTTAAAAATATTGATATGCATTAGCTGCAATAATCAAATTTTTAAAATCCCTAATGTCTTAGGAGATCCATTAACCTGAATCAATCCAACACATATGACTGTGCTTGCCAACTGCCCTTTTCCAAATAAAGATATATCAAGTTACATTAATAGCATCAGTAATTAAATGCTAGTGTGAATGTAAAAACAAAACCAAAGATCCAAATAGTGCAAACCTGGGCCACTGATTTAGTTCCTGATCTTGCAGGAGGGTATTCTCTGAAGTGACCAGCAAAAACCATGAGAGTGGAACTCAGCATGTGAGTGAAAAGGCAAAGTTTGAATTTTAAACCCTCTTTTTCTTTCCACATGAATATGTTAAGTTCCCAGTGGAAAAAAAAAAAACCCTCAGGATTGAATAAACTAATCAGAAACATACCTTAGAGCCTTAGTCATAAAGAAGTTGCTTTGTTATAAAGACAAAGCAGATTTGTGGGAATGCTGCCACTTTTTATAAACTGTCTAAAGCTGGGGGTTGTTTTATTTTGGTTATGTGCCAGTCATGACTCAGGAACTGTTATGAAAATGAATGTGCTATTTCAAACCTTGCAAGACCTAGTCTAGATTTAGATAGTGTAACGTATTTACCTAAACAAGCAAATTAATCTCAGAGGCTGCAGAACTGTAACCGTTTGGAATGTCACTCAGATGCTGACACTACTGAGAAAATAAAAGCATGGATGGACAGTGCCAACCACTGAAAATGCCAGCGGATGGTAAGTGAAATGTTATGTTCCTACCCCACAAGGCCGTGTCTTCTGCTGGCAAACAACTGTACCTCATAGGGGAAGGGGAAAAAAAGAAAAACAACAATAGCAACAAAAGGTACAAGTACATAAAGAAACAGCTATCTAAACTTCAGAAGATAGAAAGTTCTCTATTAGACTCCAAGTTTACCCTTTCCATGTAAAGACAGCTATCAAAACTGTGACTTTTTGCATGTTCTTTGGTAACTGTGGTAATTGGTAACTGCAATCTCATGTTTCCTATCCCCTTACTCAGAACACAGTAAGGGAAATGGATTATAGCTCCAGTGCTAACATGGAAGCGTTCAGCAGTAACAGTTTGTAGCTTCTAGAGCACTTTTCTGTTTCAAAGGGCTTTGCAAACATTGATTAATTAATCTGTTCTGTGTTCATTTCTGGGGAAGCATGCAATCCTTCCACTAAACAGTTGGGCTTTGTTATGGCTTTTAAAGCCTGAACTGTGCTGTGAGGTTGGGTGAGTGAGCACGTGCAGAGCGGCAATACTGGAGTGATAGCTGCTGAAGACATGCCGTTTGGGCAGCTACAAGGAACATGTTTAACAGTGGCTGTAAATCTTTTCCTTTCTTGAGGTGCCAGGTGATACACAGAGGTAAAAAAAGCCTCGTTATCTCTTTCCACAAGTTAGGTTTCCTCTTTGATGTGTTACACGTAAAGGCGGGTTACTGTGCTGACACAAGGATAACAGTCATCAAGTTCCTTCTGCTACCCACATGTGCTCACACATTACTTCTGTTTTCTGACTTTTTACGTGTGCAAACACAAAACTTACTGTATTGGTTTCTACATTTAACCTACAATGAATTTAATTTTAGTCACAATCTCTTTGTAATGTGGAGTTTCCCTTTTCAGTCCAGTTCATTAAGATACACCTGTCTGGATGCATTCACTTGCATTCACTCCCTTCACTTAAGGTAAGAAAGGCATTCTGGCTTTGTACCTTCTACAGCTTCTGTTTAAGAACACTGATCCTGCCTTTGTCAGGTGGTAGCCTGAGTGATCTGAATTATATATATCCAAAAGTTACCCTTTTAAGAGTCTGTTTACAACATCAGCTACTGGCAACTAAACCAAATTTTTAAATTTGAAATGCATAGTACACTCAGTATGTGCTTCAAGCTTACATAGTTATAATGGAGCCCTGCCAATGATGCTGCCTGAGCAATTACATGTATTGCGTGTCTGCTTTGATACAGTAGTGAATCTGGCACTAGATATTACAAAGCAGATTTTTTCAGGGTTTGGGTGGAAGGCAGAAGTCTGAGACACCTTAGCTAGACTAAAGAAGATTTCTTTTTTTCCTATCTCCAGTATGTTGAGGAAAAGCATCTTAAGGAGGAGGAATACATGAACTCATTTCAGTGGGGAAAAAGAGACAGAGGGAGAAAGAACTTTATATAGTTTAGAAATGTCTGCCAAGTTGCTTGCTATAGAAGCTTCTGCAGACACACTTTGTAAGCAAAGATTCCTTGGACTCTAGCAGGGGACTGAACATTTTTGAAAAGATGTACAGCTTTACACTGCAGGACAGGGTTCACATTATTTACTGAGAAATGGCTGGCTGCCTGCCAAGCTGAAAAATGCTCCCTTGCCAGCATTTCAGCTGAAGAAAAAACGAGGTAAAATAAATACCTCAATATTACTCTATTACAGTGTTTAGACTCTACCCTTCAGATGGAAAAATGAAATTTATTATAACAATAAATGACCCTCTAAAGATCTGAAAACTGCCAGGGCTCTCTGTCTCTTCCTTTCTAATGAAGCTTTGCAATTTTACCAAAGTCAGAAAGTTGTGATTGTACCAATAGATCATGCCTGTGCATACATATGCAATGTGTATGGAGGAGTGACACGCTTTAATTGTATTTTTAATGGGAAAGATCAAATAATTCCGTAAAATATGCTACAGGTCTCATGACTGATGATTTCATTTTGAACAAGGCAAATTAAAAATGAGACTGAGAGCACAGGGAATCTCTGAAATTACTGTTGCATATACAGATTTATGCATATATCTAATACTTAAATGTGGTATGGGTTGAATGTGCACGTGACATCTTTTCTGGTTACAAGTTCATGGATCTTTCATATTTTTTGTTAATTTTTAAAGAAATACCAATCAGCAAAAATGCAATTTCTGCATTCTTAGAAAATGCTTGAGGAATTGAACATGGTTATCACTGGGAATTTTTTCTTATGATGTCTGGAAGCTGTATTTCACATATACAATACTACTGCACTTGTATATTAAGCAGTGGATCTGTAATTTGTGGATGAAGAACAGAAAGGTACGTGCTCTTTACAACCTTAAGTCAGTTCCAAATTTCACTCTTCACCAGCAGCAAGCACTGGTCTAATACTGTATTCAATCACACAGGTTAACTCGCATGCTGTATTTAAACATTTTCTTCATGCAACCTGTTTGAGATCTAAGATACAATAAAATAAACAGCACAGCTATTGGCTAGGCCACACGAGCATAGGTTCCTAGTTATTAAGAAAGGCAGGAACTGTTGATCTTCTGACATCTAGGCTTTTTGGTTAGACAGCAAATCTTTCAACCTTCACTGGTTATCACTGTCTCTACTGTGATAACTGCTCAATACAACAGATACTGTTAGGGAGTATGTTACTTATATATGCCATGTGGGTTTCTATGTATTGAGCCTTAAAATCAAACACTCCCTGACCTTTGGGGCATACAGTTTGAACCACAGTCACACCTGGATTTAGCTGCTAGCCTTTACTACTCTAAAAAAATTGCCATTTTCCTTTTTTGACGTAGTATCTGGACTCAAACCAGACCTGCATGTGTGAGATACATCTCAATATGTATGAAGCCATATTTGGAATCTCCAGGGTCTTAAGGGTAGATGACTTGAAGGTATTTGCTTATGCTAGTGAATAGACAATATATGCAAAAGCAGAATTTCTTTTTGATTTTACTCTTCTCAGATATATGCACTGAATGTACACTTACATATACTGTCTTTATGTTGTAAATTTGTGTATAGATAACAATTTTCCTGGGACGATGTTTGTCTGTATAAACATGTCTTTTATTGAAGGATGGGCAAGTGTTGGTCTAAAGTCAAATGGCTTTAAACATAAGGTGGATGGGCAAGTGTTGGTCTAAAGTCAAATGGCTTTAGACATAAGGTGGATTGCCAAGTGTAAAACAGGTATTTGGCACAAACAAGACATCACAATAACACATCCTTTTTTGCACATAGCCTTTCTTTAGATAGATAGCAAGTGTCCAGTCCCATGCTGTGCCCTTCTCACTGCTTGGCATGTTGATATAAAGCGTCAGAAATAATAAATGGTTTCAATAGTTTTCTTGTTATATAAGGAAATTCTGATTAAAGAAATTTCTGCTCCCATGACATCACATGCTGCAACCCCTAATTGTATGAATCCTCAGGTTTTGCGTTTTAACTTTGTATCGGCAGAGCAGTGAAATCTGAATGTGTATATGAAGGGGGAAGGGACTGAGCCGTGCAGCTTCCAGGAAGCAGGAGCAGCAAATGAGACACCCATCCAGAGGTTTTCATTATATGGTTCTAATGAAAGAAACTACATTGTGGGATAAATGCCCAGGCCATTGTTTGGTTTTTAACCCATTCCTTACTCAGATGAAATCCTATTAAAGTAAGTTGGAGTTTCCCAGAGTGAAAAAAACTGTTTTGTTTTTTGCAGAAGGATCAAAGTTTTGTTTGGAAAATCCATTGGACCAGAGGCATTTTTTATTAAAAGGGTTTTAACAGATAGGATTCTTTTTCAATATATGGTGTCATACAGTATACCAAACAGTATTCTTATATCCCCAAAAGTTATATAGCAAGTTGTTTAATATGCCTAGCACAGCAGCTGTAGAGATCATGAACTTTACTGGCAGAATTTAAGCTTAAACATTTATAATTATTTGTAATAATATTTATTTCTCTGCTGTGATAGTATAACTAAAAATAACTGCAGAAAATATAAAATTGTCTCATGCTCTTTGCAACCAAAATCTGTATGGGAACAGAGCTTTGAAATCCACAAGTTCAAGTTTGGTCCTAAACTACATAAATCATGGTGTTCTGGCTACTGAATCATAGAAGACAATGAGCAAATGCACTGCAAAGGGATTTCAAATAGTAACATTATCTAAAGCAGTAAGAATTTAGAAAGAAAATCCAAATTAATTTCTGCCACTGGGAGGGTGGATTTATTTCTGGGTTTGATTTTTCTGAGTTGTGACATTTGTGATGCTTTCTTGAAATTTTTTTAGCATAAACAATAAATCGTAATACTTCCTAAATGAAACATTTTCATTTGTAACAGCTAATTTTGCAGGAAAGTTGCATGTAGGAAAGCATCATTAAAAATAAAATTCCTAATCCATTTTGTATTTTAATCCTGCTGAGAGCTAGTTATCATTTGAACTTTCATCCCACTGCCTGAGCACACTGGTTATGTGGTTATTTAACCTATTTCTTAGCAGAAGGCATGAGATAACTGAATGTGAAGCAAAATTTCTTATAAATTATATTACATTCTTTTTAATTTGAATCTGTTGTGTTTCTCACTTTGTGGTTGCAACAGGCAAAACTTGCTGTGAACAAAACAGAATAAGCACATATACCTTCTGTTTGATTGTAAAACTCAAAAGTCAGCTCTCTGTTTTTATCAACTGCTGTTAAAGTGAGGCTGCAGTAGGGGTTTCTAAGAACTGTGATCAGCTGACCTGGTTGTAAAACCAGAAAATATGGGTTATGTCTGGTTGCATATGCATTTTTAGATTACTCTGGTTTATTATTTGAGGAATGAATCTAGAATTCTGTTCTTCTGTTTTTTGTGCAACACGTGGTATGCCCTTTTAAGGTTTGGTAAAACAGAGTGATGTATTTGAAGCATAATCTAAAAGTTTTGACAGATGACATTACAGATTTCCTGGAAAAGAGCAACACAGACAGCATTACTGACTGTTTGTTGGTTTTAAGGCTGCTTCACTCTAGAGTTCATATGTCTTATCTCCCGGTTACTCTGTTACTCGCAGCTTTATGATTTATATATTTATCTGAATGTAGTCCTTTGATAGTAACAAAGGCTCAGTATAACTAACTGCCAAAAATTTCTTAGGGGCTTTCCCTCAATTTTGCCATGACATTTAATACTTGGTCAATCCAAGACAAGCTCTATTTGTTTAATTTCCATCTTGTTTATTCCTTATAATAAAGTCAGGTTCTTTATATGTCAGATAAGGTTAAAGGAGAAATCCCAGTTGTACTAAAGACAATGGGGATCTTCTGCTGGAGAACTTGTGTATGTTCATCTGTGTTAGAAAAATAAAATTTTGTGTAGGATTTTCATTTCTTTCTCTTGCTTCCCCAAATTTTTGTTTATCCCCAGTATGCAAGAGGATCCTTTTGTTGTTCATAAGTTTATGCTGCTGTATAAACAATGAACATATAAGACAGCATTATAATCCAAGAAATCCATGTGTTTTATTTGTTATCTGTAAAAATCATCAGACTCCTTTAGGTCTTCCCTGGAGACATCACTTTCTGATGCTTTAAAAGAGTTTAGGCACATTTTCTTCTGGAGTGGGGATGAACTGATTTTCAATGGATTTATTTGGATGTTGCATCTTCCATTTTACTCATTCATTCTAACTTCATAGGTACCTGTTGATATGAGAGACACTGAAAAAGCATAGAATACAAAACTCAACACAAAAAGAATGGCATGGAAGGACAGAAGAAAAGCAAAATAGGAATGAAGGGGACAAAAAGTTAGAAAGTCTGTCAAAAGGAATATAATCTTTAAATTTGCTTATTCCTTTCCTACCATGTAATGTCATTGTCTACATTTATGTAAGGTCACTGCAAACTGTGGATGAAGAGCTAAGTGATAACATATCTGCTTACATTGAATTGGTGATGGAAAATTAAGCTCCAGATAAATTGCTGAATATGGGACTCAGTGTTTTAACATCCTGTTTTTTGGCAAGGGTTTTCTATAGGTACTAACTGGCATAAAATTGACTTTAATAGGAAAAAAAAGAATAATTAAGCCATATCCTGGACTATGTGCTGGCTCCTTTGCACTAAAAGAATCTACAAAGCTTTCCTGAGTTGGAAGCTGAGATTTCTCCTGCAAGAGGGAATCCCTTGCTGAGGTAGAGCTGGCTTACAGCCATCTTAGCTTCCATCTGTGCCAACTGGTATTAAAAAAGAGATATGGAATATTGTCCTTTAAAATTGAACCTCCCATAGAAATACAGAGACTTGCACTATTTTTTTAAACTAGGTCTGAATCTTCATGGCTCATCTTCTCCCTCTGTGTATGTCCTAAGCATGTGTTTATATGCTGTGCATATAAAAGGACTTTTCCAGCAGCATTGTGATTTTGCAGCATTTAATAGGTTAAATTTCTTTAGAGTATTTATCTTTTCTTATTGTGAAGAGTCATTTCTCCCTTGTTGTGAGTGATTGACTACTACTATGAAGAAACTGGGTACATTTCCTTTGGGAAAACTCATGCTGATTCCAGGTAGAAACTTGTATTATTAATATCTTATGTGAGGAGCTGAAAGCACATTAGAGTTCATGAGTTTGCTGCTATATATGTAAAGGGAGTCATCGTTACAACAGATAATGAGTAAAAGATTGCAACAACTGGTTACATAATAGTATGTAATTTATCCTTTATAATTGCTTCCTGTTTTGACATAAAGAACTTAATTGTTTGTTATCTTGTAATACATACAGTTTTGTTTTAAAGCTTCTTTGCTATTTGAACCTGACAACCATTAAGCACTTTTATTTTACAAACGGCAGTCGACTTGGGTATGTGCAAGCAAATTGTTATGTGACTGTTAAATTACTGCAGGTAACAAATTTAAGAATTTCAAGTGTTTGTGTACGTTTGCCATTGAGATTCAAAAGACACTTTGGAGGTGGCATTTTCAAGTACCAGCTGTTGTGGAATCTCTCCCCTTTGTAAGTGCAATCCTGTGTCCCTCCAGCAAGGAGACATGGAGAGAATTCCCAACTTTAGATGATCCCCAAATAAGAGCTCTCTAAACGGGTTTTCTAAACTACAGTTATTTACTAGACTACTACATTCCTTAGAAACATTCTAAATAGCCTCCAGGTTTCGCTTGCCATCCTGATGTCATATCAAGAGCCACTTCAGTGCCATGGGGCTGTTCAGCAGTGACTTTGCATCAATGTGTAAGAACGACAATTAAGATTTTTTCTGATGGTACAGCATTGGCACCGTAGTAGCGCTAGAGCTAAATTTGGCCACTGCAGGTATGGTAGAGATAAATTTCAATTCAAATAATTTAACTTGGAATTACCAGCTTTTTCTTTCAGATTTGAGCCCCTGGCATTACTGTACTCTATCCTAGCTTGTAGGTTAGTGGTTTACCACTAATCTTTCAGTATCCCCAGCTGAGCCATTTAATTACACTTCTTGCTCCCTGATGGCCAGTCTGGCCAGACTGTTGAGAATGGACTCGCATATTAGTGTCTTATGTTCTATAAATATCTTATGATGTTATTACATTGTAACATGGATAAACTAATTTGTTCTGTAGGTGTGTCTACGTGAAAGGTAGAAAGGTTGTGGCGTATTATACCATGAATTGTTTGGACCACATTCTCAGCTACTGAATGTTGATGTAGCTCCATTTATACAACATACTTTTTCCTGATCTATGTTGTTGGGGTTTTTTTTTTTCCTATTTATACCTATAAATTCAGACACTGGTAATGTTATTGCTTAGGATTTGGGCTTTGGTGTATTCTGTTAACAGAGGTGAAAATTTTCTTCAATTCTTACCAATCCCTGAGGCATCTTATCCTTAATGACATGTTAAGTGAAACCTAAAATGCCAGGGACCAAATCTGGATGTTGTGAAAGATAAAAATCTTTTAAAGATGTCAGTCTAGAATAATTTTGTAGGAGAGCCATAGGGCAGGAAAAGGGAGTGCTCCTGTTCAGAAATACTCATTTAAAAAAGGAATAAATTTGGACTTCTCATACAGAGTGTTTTAGAACTTTCATAATTATTTCCATTGACAGGAAGAGCATATTCTACCATTATCTTGGACAGCACTTTATGCAGAGAAGTCCTTGTAACCCCTGCTAAAGCTAATATGGCCCATTTCCAGCTACTTAATGGAAGGCGTCTTAGTGTTCACTATGGGTATGTTTGTATTCATTGGTTTTTGTACTGGTCGAAATTTGAAAAATCATTACATATTAATTGTGGGCATAGACAAACTTCTTCTAATTAACCAGTCAAAACCTGTAGAAACCTGTAGAAAAAAGGGGAGCAATGGTAAGTTTTTCTTTCTACTACCTTCTGTCTTTCACATATAAAGACATGGCTTACTCTTTAGTATCTCCTGCCAGTCTTTTGGATTAAAGATGTCTTTGTAGTTTTAAGGTGATTGTAAATGACCCAATCCATTAAAACATTTATCATTAACATTCCAGTGAAATAGTCCTCTTTATGATTAAAATAGTTTAAAATGTTGTCTAATGGACCCAGAAGGGTAACTTCACTGTGCATTTCATCTTTGTCAAGTTTTTATATTCTGTGTATTATTCTTCACAATTATGCAGCCAGAAGCCTGTTATATTCTGTTTACAGAGCTGTTTGATTGAGAAGAAATTAAAATGAAAGGGCGAGACTGAATTTTTGGATTAATACTAGCTACAGATCATCTGTGGTGTTTTAAAAAAAAATCCCAATATGTGGGTCAAGAGGTTGCGAATGTGGTATGGAATTGTTCATGAGGCTGTAGGATCAAATCAGTTTGAACCAAGCTGATTGCATCTGATGATTGTTACTATTTGGTAATCTTTGGGAAACAAACTATTGGGAAAATGAGTGTATAATTAAAAGCTGAACGAAGCTATCTCTGCACTGCTTCTGTTCTGTTTCAAAGGAAAAAAAATGTATGTCAGGGATGTAGCTAGAGCTTACTGAACTCTAGTGTTCACAATGGCCAAAATGTTGTTGAGCAGACAACATATACACTAATTGGATTTAGTATATGGAATGTGAACTCATTTCCAAAAAAAAAGTACATGTTTAAGTAGAATCATAAGTTTAATTTAAAAAATCTGTAATGAAATTATGTATTTGGTATGCTTGATAAAGAAGAGTGCAGGAATATTTATTTGCTGATCAAATATCAGTTTTCATTGGGCAAATATCTATTTACATTTGTAATTCCTTTGGTGTAAGTGTTTGTCCCAGACAAGTCCAAGATAGATTTTCAGTTTCTCCAAGTATTTAGATTTATAGCATTTGTTTGTAATTTATCTATGAAGTTCATAATAGGAATGATACAAAGTACAAGTGACATCTTGTGTGTATGGCATGTGTGTGTATCTTTGTGTCAAAAACTCTGTGTAAGCTTAAAAGGCAGCTAATGCAGTGCAAGAGCTACAAGAGGAGTGGGTGACATCATTGTGCTGGAAAAGATTTTGAGAAATGAGACTTTATACCTTTGTGTGAAAACATCAAAGGATAGATAAGAAGATGAATGCTAAACAGGTTTCAGGTTTATTTGATTACATTTGTGACTTTTTCAAATTATGTCAAAAATATGCCGAGTTTTGCTGTTTGCTAGCAGCTCGAGACCAAATAACCATGCTTTAATTGTAGGCTTTGTTGTTGCTGTTCTACTGACTTAGTGCAGAGGCATTTATCAATCTAAGGTTTGAAATTAACTTCAAAATGCAAAAGAGGCAGTTTAACCCAGGGAAAAGGAGCCTGTAAGCGTATTTTCTGACATAAAAGGAATGTTAGGATCTGAATCATATTGGGAAGATGGTTAAATGTCTAGAAAGAAATTGCCAGATATGATGTTATGCAGCTTGAAACTCTTCTGGAATTCATTTGAAAGGATTCATTTTCTGTAGTATTATTTTTTTGAGAGATTTTTTATGTCAGCTGATTTACTTCAGTTTATAACATTAAATTACAATTTAACACTTTACTAACAGGAGCAGAAATATTATGAGTAAAATTACAGTTTATAAGTTTAAAGTTTAAGCAGTATTGCCAAGAAACACAAATTATTATTCTTGATCTGCTGTTTACTCCTCATTCCTTTCCCTAGCCTTTAAATCAAATCCCTCAGACCTCTTTATCTCCCAATCCCCCCCAAAGCATGACAATATGTTCCGCAATCATCCCAGATGTGTACTGTACTCAGAAATTAAACTGTAACATTTTGGATTGTTGCCATAAAATAATGTCAGACTTTAGGATGAAGATTCTTTATAATTTTGAAAACAAAACAAATCTGAGAACTTCATGATTGGATCTTCCAATTTGGTCCCAACACCTGAGTAAGTTACCATATATTCAAATTATATTGTTAATTCTCTACTCGATTCTTATCTTCTTGGGTCAATAATCTTGTCTTGCTATATGCCTGTATAATAATCAGCATAATACTAACTACATACCATTCTGCTCAGATAACGTGATACATTTGGTTTTTTTTATCTGTTCACCTTTTTCTATGTGAAAAGTGGAAACACGAATCATAACCTGTATCTACCAGCAAAAAAAACCCCAAACGCTCAACAGTAGTATGTCGTTTATAACATTATATGGCCCAGACCATAGAAGTCAAGATTGCAATGGTATAGTTTTAGGCAAGAAGAAACTGGATATCGGCTGAAGACAACAAAAGACCTGACATGCCAAGCTGTAGCTTTGCTAAAAATCTGAGTAATACTGCTTCTTGCTCTTTAGTGAATGGGTGTCTCTCTACCTCCCACCCACACCGAGTGTCATTTTGCTGATGTTTCTGTTGCCTTTCAAAAAATTTATGAGTGACTGCAAGGTTCTACCTTTGTAGAATACATTCCCAATAGGATACTTGTGCTATACCTGTTACAGCTTCTCCCTTACTATTTTAATATTTTATTTCAATGGAAATGAAACTTCCACCTATTCACCCATACTCATTTTTCTTGCTCAGGTATTGCCACAAAGTCTATGTTTCCTACTGACAGGTGTCCCCCACAAAACTGTGTGCCATCTAAGTCAGTTTTTGTTGATTGAAGTCATTCACCTCTTTGTAATGA
>KZ506736.1:13424-31581 GCA_002844005.1 Limosa lapponica baueri | reverse complement strand
TGAGAACCTGAAAAAGTAGCTTGCATAAAAATTTACATCATGTCTTGATGCATATTGAGGAGGTATAGCTCCTTAGAGAATATGCAGAACACCAAATATTACAATGAGAATTTATGACCAACAAAATGACCTAAAAAAGGTGCAGCAGTAATTGATTTTATATGTGTACTCTCACATGAGTAATGAGATCCTGCTTTTTATAAAGTTCCTTTCAGAAATAGATTCTACAGGGCTTTACAGCAACAATTAACTCCATTAAATTCTTCTGTGACAAACCAGAAGTCTTATTATTATTTTAGTTATTTTATATGTGAATGATGTAAAGGGTAAATGATGTGAGGAGCAAATGGTGGCTCGTAGAGTTGGTAACAGTAACTATGTACTGATATCCCTGTTACTTGTTCTAAGTGACACTTCCTAGTGACAGGCTCTGCTTTGTATGTGATTCCGTATTTCCTTCCCGGCTTGCTCTTGGTACACATGGAGTTTTATTTGCAGTCTTAGCTGTTGGAAACAGTTATATACACAGAATCTTGAGCCTCCCTAAAAAATGTTTTAGATATTAGTACTGTTGGGTAGGGTTTAAAAAAGCTCTGAACTCCAAGAATAAAGGATCTAAAAATTATTAACATTTCTAAACAGCCCTTCTAGAGTTCTCTTGTACCATTTTCCCTAAAAGGCATTAGCTCATGATTTCTCAAAGCTTGAGGTTCAGATAACAGCTATATAAGAGCTATGCATCATTCTCATATTTCTGAAGTACTTAGTTAATTAGATGATGGATATGTTTTTATTACGCAAAAAGCTAAGTTTATGTAAAAGATATTTATGTATGCAACTAAATATCTGAATTAATTATGTACACAAAAGGCCAAAATTGGTTATTTTTCATAGTAATTGTATGTTGCATTTGATTGCTTAGGGGCTGGGTTATGTTCGTCACCAAAACTTAGATTTACTATCAAGTAGAACTGTACTGGCCAGATCCACAGTAATCTAAATCACTGCACTGATTTACGCTCATGGAACATACAGTTTCGTTGCCCTGGCTTCTGTTCCAAGCACTGAAGCCATACCCAATTCTTTTACGAGTGAAGCTCAGCAGAGGCCTGTTACAGACAAAAATTACTTGAACCTTTTGTCCAGAGGTTTGGAGATCCATGTTTTTAAAATTAATGATACTACAGTGGTGGCTTTGAATTTAAAGACAAAACCGTCTCAGAGAAGGAGAAGTTGACAACAATATATTGCTGACTTCCAGATGGGTACCAGATCGCAAAGTGTTTGCTAGAAAGTCACATTGGGAGGGTTCATGCAGACAGCAGCTGGTGAGAGGCAGCTGTGCAATCAGTTCTGCAGAAGAGTACACACAGCGTTCGGCTCTCTCAGTGCAAAACTAACTTCTATTCCACATGGATCAGAAATATTTACCGCATTTTACTGTTAACTGGATGCTGATTTTGTGCAGGACCTATTTGGAAGAAAAGGGAAGTCTTGCTTTTAAAACACAGTGCTCTTGCTCAGCAACAGATTCTTGTATACTGTTTAATTATAGCATCTGATTGTTTTGGGCAGAGGCTGGCTTTCTCTGAAGAGATGATGGGGCATTTTAAGTATCACTATAAGTAACAGAAGATCTGTTATATATTTCTATCAACATTACAAGATGACAGGAGTTGTCTTAAGTAAGGTAGCTCTTTGTTTTATGAAAATCCATAATGCATATCCAGTTATCATACAGGTAGCATTTAAAAAGAGCGGTATGTCAGTTGACTTCAATGTCCTTAGGGTTTGATGCACACCCTTTATTGTAATGACAAGATATTTTGAATAGACAGAAACACTTTGGCATGGATCTCATAGAAATCCCCTGTGGTTGGGCACCACCAGTTGTTGTGTCTAAAACTTACTGCTTTTTCACACTTGAATCTCAGCGAGGTGCAGTAAATTACTTTTGTTCTACGCTCTCTGACATAGCTCTTCAATCAAGAACCTCTGATCCTGCTTCACAGGAACCAGCTTCGTAGGTTGAAAAGTCCTATGTACTGTTGAACCTCCAGCTCTGAGCATGGTATTTATGACTTAAATCTTCAGAGACGAAGGCAGCCTCAGGTGCACTCTCTCTGCTGGCCCCCAGCCCAGGCAGTCAAACCTCCAGGAGAGGGGAGGACACACTCAGGGCCCTGACATTAGTGTTGTTTCCCTGATCGTGTCTCAGAGCACTCTCATTCTGTGGTTTTGGACACCTGGCACTAATGCTTGGTTAATTTTATCTCTGTCTAAATGTTTTCTTGTGTTCTGCTGCCTGTCTTCTGTGGTGAGTCAAGAGAAAACTTAACTTCCCAAATATGTGCTCATCCCATTGTTTTAAAGTGCTCACATTTGAAGGAGGGAGATGAAAAATGTGTGGCTATTCTTTATATAGGACAATAGATGTTGTGACAAATGTCTGTTAGGAAATCATGGTTTTCATGCTTTACATATGTTTTTCATCATTTTTCCATTGTGATTAGAAAAGTAATTCAGAATACCAGTTAGTTCTTACACAGACAGACTCTTCAGATTATTACCAGTGTCATACCTAATTGCATAGTGCTGCCCAGCAAAAGCAACCCTCCAGTAAACAAGATGCCCAATCTGAATTTTTCATTCTCGGTGTCTGAAATTAATCAGCAGCAGTGTCGCTTGGTCGAATGGATTTGAGCTAGAGTGGTTAAGAATTCCAAGTTGTTTTTCTAAACCTAATCTATTCTTTCCACTTTCTATGTCAATTTTCCTATTTAGAAATGGGAAGGTATTGATACTGTGGCTGGGTAGGAGGAAGGAGAGTAGAGTCTTTTTGTGTTTTGGTATACTTGTTTGCTGTTGAAAAAAATCTGTAAATAGCAAACATATTAGTTGTTTCCATTTGAAAACTGGGGAATGAGGAAGAAAAAGGAAGAAACTACACTGCCCAAAAGTTATCTTGGTCCTCTTACCTCCTTTTTAATTCTAAAATTTCCTCCAAATTAATATTATTTTGTCCTTTTGAAAGAATGAAGTAGTTAAAACATTTCAATGTTTTTATATCTCAAGAAAATATACATTCTGTGTTCTTCTTTATTGGTAGTTGGAAGCCATTTCTAGCAAATGCCCTTCTGGAAAAGCTGTGGAATAAATTCAAATAAATGTCTTAAATTGTAACTAAATCCAACTTCTTGCCTCAACTTTCAATTAGAATGGACAGTTCTCTGTGAAAATGGACACTTTTCCCCAGGGAAGATTCCACAGTATATATTTATATAGTAGATTAATTCCCCCTGGGATCTGTGCTGATGCTTTGCCAGCAAAGTTGAAAAAGGGACAAGAGCTCCTGTGATGCGGGAGTGCCAGCTGGGTGTGTGCCTGGAGCAGGGCTCTGTTGGACCCAAGCTGCTCAGCCATAGCTGAGGAAGAATATCGTCAGTAAATATTGACTAATGACTTCTACCCCAGGTTGATAATCCACGGCCTTCGATTTGAAAATAAGAAATGTTTGTTTCATTGAAAAGTAGCTCAGGCATTTTGACTTCTATCTTACTCTACAAAAACTTAAGGGAAAGTTTTCATATCAACTCCAAGGATAGTTTTGTGTCTGTTAACAAAAACTTACAAGCTCCTTATATTATACATTATGCAGTCAAAAAATTGACATTAGAAAATCAAATTCCTTTCATGCTTTGGACTAATTGCTGTGCCCTTTTCAGTTTCAGTATTGCCATGTCATGAAATTCCTCAGCTGAGTATTCTGAAAGGCATAAAAAATCACAGCCAACCCAAACAAGCTGTGAAATGACTAATGGCTTCAGCTTTAATTATCTGACCTGTCCTTTGAGAGAACATGACTTGGTGTGCATCTTTTCTGTGACACATCTCTGGAATTTTATGGGACATCATGCATATCTAGTTAGCTATTAAACAGTTTAAATTGCAACATGAACGCTAACATCCCTTCCTGCTTGGGGGGGGCAGGAATCACAGGCGGGGGTTCCTATTGCGAGGTAGCTGATACCTTTCTAAACTAAATATTGGAAGTTGAGACATTTAACTAGCGTAAAAATGACAGCTGCAAAGCTGTGAAATGTGAAACTTTTAAATGGATAATCCTGACACTGAAAGCAAAGTATGAATTCTTCACAAAGTGTCTTTTATTGTCCTGGAAAGGAAGAGTCTTTTGTATGTTAAGGTTGGACTAGCAAAATCTCAACTTCCAGTTTTTCCCTGAGCTAATTAGACTGAAGCTGGATGCTATTCAGGCTTCTGCTGCTCACAGAAACTTGTTTCCAAAGCTTTGTAATATGATCTAAAATTCTTCACTTAAGGAAATTGAAAGCAAATTGAAGCAACAACTTATTTTTAGAAACCTGCCTGAATATCAGAAAACTAGCAAACAACAAACCTGGTACTTCTTTCTCACCTCAGCAGAAGCCAACCTCAGTGCTGGCTAATTCTTGACATTGGATTTCCTTGTTGCCTGCTGCTGGATATGAGGTATTTATTCTGCTCCTGCATTGCTTGCATGCTGGGCTGAGTTTGAAGACTGATTCAACATCCACTGATGTCAAAGACCTTTTCGTGTTAATTGCAATAGGTTTTGCGTAAAACAGAAATGTAAGGTGCTGGTCATTAGAAACATAAATTGGCACAATATGAGTAGTTTTACCTTCAGAGTAGGAAGCCGGGGGTGTGTGTGTGTTCTGTCTGTTACCTGTGGAAGAAAATACGACTTACACAAGTCTGGTTTATGGGTAGGGCAGAAGTAGAGAGGGATTTATGCTAGAACCAAAAATATATAAAAGGATATTTCTTTTGAACGTAAGGGTACTGCGCTTCACATTACTACTTCATGCCTTCTTTTCTTTTGTATCTGTCACCAAAATGGTTCCAAGCTATGTGTTTTAAACTTATTTGGTGTTTTGCATCAGCTATAGATACCACTTTTTATTATCATCTTACAGAAAGTTTATGCTTAAGCTTCTTTTCTTTCATGTGATTACTTTAATTCTTCCTCATGATGTTGGTAGTTATTTAGCCAGGAAGGCATAAGCCTTCCCAAGTATGCAAATCTATTCAGTATTGGTTGTGCGTGAAGGTCAGACTGTCGTGGTTTGGGCATAAAGGTCAGACTGTCGTGGTTTGGGCATGACTAGCACAATATGGACACAGGACAGGACACGGACAAATGTCTGTTGTGCCCAGACCCCAATCTCATGTGAGTTTCTGGGTGATTAGAAGTATTGAGATTGAAAGGGACAAAACTGAAGTTTGAGCTCTTACCTGCAATTACCTTTTTCTTCTCTGTCAGATGAAATTAAGTCCTTTAAGGTGACATCTCAGAAGTAAACATACATTTATTTTTAGGCAGCTGGCTATACAGTTTATTGAATGAAGCATGTAACAAGCTTAGTAGGAAATGGAGCTAGATATAAATCAGAATGCATCATTTAATAAACACTGTCACTAAGGGGAGAACAAGCATTATGAAATGAACACGGTAGAATGGAATTTTGAGGTAAGACGAATTGTAGTAATCAGTGTATAGCAGATTATCATTGTTCAAAAATTAAAATGGAGAACAATAAGTATCTAATTATTGGGTTTGCAGGTGTTTGTGTTAATAGTTCAGAGTCTGATCCAGTATCCATCCAAGTTAATGGAAGACTTTGTTTCATTTTCATCAGATCTTGATTAAATTTTGGAAATAGATTTTGCATACCTACAGGGTTTTTCGAAGGAAGATACTACCAAAATAAATTAAATCCCAAGGATTGGTCCTTTTGCACATGCAAAGTGTATTGTTCCATTGAAGTCAATACAGATGTTGTCAGTTTGTTTCACCTATGAGCAGAACAGGTTTACGTGTTGTCCTGCTCAACTAGAGAGCATTGTTCAAGTACCTGTCTTTACATTCAGATTTTTTGTATTTACTTTCCTTGATGAATCATCACGTGGAACAGCTTTTTGCAAACTTGTGTGAACATAAAAATACATAGACCATGAGAACAGCAAGAACTTAAAAAGCTGCAGGTGGAAGATCTCTAGGGAAGTGGCTTTTGTACTGTAGATAACTAACCTACAGTAGCTACCTAGTGCTGTTTTCTAAATTTGTTACTCCTATATTGTTATTATCCTCTCAACTCTGCCATATGTTTTATTATCTTAATTATATGATAGGAACAGAAAGAAGCTTGGGGTGCAAAAAAGTGGGAGGAAGGGCTCCAAGGGTTTGAATGATTTATTCCCCTTTGCATGTCTAACTCTTCCACGTGTCTTGCAAAGCAAAGAGACTTCCATGATAAGGGAATTTTTTCTGTCATTTCAGTGTGATGAGAGTACTTCTGCCTAATTTTATCTTCATAATTTTATAGCCTTCTTTCATAGGGAAGACAACAACAACTCAAATTTTAAATGTTTGCAAAATGCTATCAGGTAGTGTCATTCATTTAGAGGCTCACACAGAATAAATGGATGCCTGCTCTATTTTTTGGTGCTTATCTGAGAAGCAAGTATTTAGTGAAAGACAAATTAATATGATTTATTTAAAATATACTCATGCTTTTAAAGAAAGGGCCTAAAGCTTTCATATATGAATGAATATACTGTTATACACAGGGACTTCACATATATATTTCTTTCAATTCCAAAGGTCTGGGAATTGGTAGTTACCTTTTTTTTAGCAAACTGCTAGTACTTTACTAGTCCATAACAAATCTTTAAAGCAGCATTTCTGTTTCTTTACTATTGTGAGGACTATGTGTGGCAGAGAGTAATCACTTCTATTTAAGAGAAGGTACTTTACAGAAAAAACGTATTTCTAGGCTTGCATTCACAGCCAGAAACTGGTTAGTGCATCATGGGACTATTTCCTATTGAAGGCTAAAGATTTCACAAGCAGGAATGATGAAGAAACTTGCTGAAATATTAGGAATGCATATTGAAGGTTGTGTGGTTGTGGGTAAATGCAGTGTATTTTCTAAAATCTGTGATTTGATTTTGTCAGAAACACTAATTCTGGTAGGATATCTTGATTTCATATTTCCTTCTTTTGTGGACAGTGATGCTTGAGAGTGATATACTCTGTTATATTCATGTATATTCACGGGACGTTGGACATTTTTATGACTGGTAAAAACCAGCTGAACATGCTTCAGGCGCTGAATGAACATGCAGCTGGTGAAACAATGGATGCTGGTTTACACTTTTCCTTTCCTTTTCCAGTTCTGGAGTTGAAATGTGTTTAATGAGATGAACAAATAACTTTGACACCATTGCAGTGCAATGTGTTTTACTCTTTCATTAGCTGGCAACTAGTAAATGTTGGGAGAAATGTAAAGTTACAAATAATGTATGTACAAAATAGTTTCTACAATGAAGCTTTGTTGTCAGGTCTTGAGAATTACTCATTTGTAGTGGCTACACAAAGGGGCAACAGTGTACAACAGCTGTGGCAATGTTATAATATATTGACACTCTAGGATATTGCATTTCATCTGATGATCTTGAATATTCTGCATTTGTATTTCTTTTTCTCCCCTTGCCAGATGAGCTTAATATCTATTATTTTACTAAACATTAAATTCAAGTATCAAGAGACACAAGCCCTAAGCTTTAAGCTATGAGTTTACCCTGACTGGTCTTTTCTTCTGGTGACACTGATCATTGATGGAAATGAACTAAATCAGGTCTACTTTGGTCACTGTGGTAAAGAATTCTCCCTGTTTCTGCCCTGAGATAATGTTTTTGTTCCCCACAATGATGAATTCTGTGTAGAACGCTTCTATCACAAGTGCAAAAAGAAAACAGATGTGTTTACATTGTCTCCATGGAGACACAAAGACACAAGCTAAATTCACACTAGCATCAGGGAGAAGATTCCCCCTCCTTTGTCTTCCAGAGATGGGGAATTGCAGGGGGGGGAGAATATTTGAAGCAAACCAGACAGAATTCTCTAGAGGCTGTTTTTCCCTCTTGCCTTTTCAGCAAAGGAGTCTTTGTGTGATCCTTCAGCAAAGATTCCTAAATGCTTTGATGGGTGTTTGTAGTTCCACTAGGAATTTGGCAAGAGTTTAAAATATTCTAATTTGTGTTAACATTTTAAGTAACGATAAGCAGGTAATGCACTACAACTACTTCATTCACTGTCTCCAACACACCACTCCAATTTATTCAGTGAGCGCGTCTTATTAGGTAGGAACATTCAGGAGATGCAATGGAACCATATGACATTCCTTCTGTTCCTTGTTTGGAGGATCACTGACTAGGTTTCCATAGACATTATTTGGAAAACATTTTTCTATCATATTTTTATCCCTTTGCACTTCTCTGTTTTCATGAATCTTTGCAATCCACCACTGTATTTCTCAGAGCAACTGCAGTTTGGCCATAAAACGCCTATGACAGAGCTCAGCGTGAATGTTTTGAGGCTCATAGTGACTGGAAAGGGAGAATCCTCTTCCCTTTTCTGCTCTCTCTCTGGAGACCATGATTTGTTTATAAGTGACACAGAGCTAAATATATCCTTATAAAGTGGCACAGTTTTTTAAATAAATAATATAAAACAAAAGAGCAAAGTGTGAGCATGCAGATACTTACACTAAGCCAAATAAGTTTTTTTTCAGTTCATGTTGGTACATTCACCTGTTATTTAGGAAAATGTCTCCTTCACTGGAGCTAGTTTCAAAAAATTTCATCTACTGGACAGAGCTTTGTTTTGTTAGTATTTTTGGGAATTACATTTTTTAAAAATTAAAATTAAACTCTAAAGAGGGAAACAATGCTATGATGTTTTTGAATTAATTTTCTGAAAAAAAAATACTTTAAAAAAAATTTATTCTCAGTTTTTAGGTTGAGCATGCCTTCCAAACATGCATCTTAATGCATTCCATTCAGAAACAGTACACAGACGTCTTGAAAAACCTACCTTTTCTGTTTTAAAAGCCTAATCATTCAACCAAACAGCAAAAATAACAGTGACTTGGATGACCAACCCCATAGTGAAAGTGAATAGCAGAAAATAGAGCAGATGGTGGGGAAAGAATCCAGAAGCAGGCGTGAGTTCAACAAAACATGAATTTCAAAGAATTCTTCACAGAACATGACGTGAATGAATAATTTTTTGAAGAAAAAAAGATAGCATGCTCAAGTTGTTAAATACATGTAATTCCTCCAGGTCTCATTGCAGTTCTAGTTTAGCTTTAGTTGCAATATTAAAGAGCTAAATGAGTAACCTTATGCAAGCAAACATCCCTTTCAATGAGAGGCAGCCATTTGTATACATAAAATTGTTCTTGTGCGTAAGTATTTACAGAATCAAGGCCTTAAACATCATATCTGTTAAGTCTTCTCTCAGGAATACTCAGCAGAGAAAATATTCATAAAAGGTACCTGAAACCAGAATTAACAAGGCTTTTTCCTCAAAAATTTGCCATCAACAGCCAGGAAATTGTTTTTCTAACTGATCAGAGGAGGCACTTGGAGAGGACACTCTTGGTTTTTTGTTAAAGGTCACCCGATATTCCCCTAATTTTAGGTTTGCATTTTCATATATTGCACATTCCAGTCACCTCTGTCAAAGAGCAAGCTGTAATTGGACATAGTTTTCTATGGTATGTGATTTCCTGGGCGTCCTGTGTTGCACATGGAAGCTCAGTCAAAGGGGTGACAGATGCACTATAGTAAACATAGTCTGGGCTAAACTCAGATCCACAGAGGAGAATGAGGCCATATGGAGATTGTTTTGCTTTTTTCCTTCTTCAAGTATAGTGTTTTGAAGAGCAGTTTTATAGAACATCTTTTCATCTTTACCTTTTTGTTCATGATAGGAAATCATTGTTATCAGTTCTGTACCACAATGTCATGCATTGAAAATGATAGGTATCCAAATTTCATATTGGAACAGTTATTTTTAATCTTTCTGCTAGACTAGAGAAAATCTTACTGGAGTTGATATTAAAGTCGTGAAAGATATCTTGGCATTTCTGCCCCTGTGAAAAATGGAAATCCTGTGTGGGTGGTATGATGTCTTCTGCCAATTTCTGTGGTGTCTCCACAGATGTGAAAAAGGTGAAACCGAAAGAAACCTCTAAAAGAAAATAAGACCTACCCGTGGCTTCATTACCTACAATGCTTAGAGTTATCACTCTCTCTGCATTCGCTGTCACCTCTCTTCTTCCCCCATCCTCCCCCGTACTTCAAAAGTCTTTTTATGCTATTGCGAGCTAACTTTGTGGCACTCTGGATTTCACAGTTATATCTCAAGGGGTGAAGCCTTGTTGGATCTGTTGCCTAAACTTAGATGCTTCACAAGCTGGTTTCAGCTCATGTAACCTTCATTTTCAAGGCAGTTCTCCATATTTCAGGGGTAACTGAACACAAGTCTACATGT
Source organism: Limosa lapponica baueri (assembly GCA_002844005.1). NCBI lineage: Eukaryota > Metazoa > Chordata > Aves > Charadriiformes > Scolopacidae > Limosa > Limosa lapponica. Next base: position 21,179 of record KZ506736.1, on the reverse strand, counting down.
ACAGGGGCAATGCATGCACACCTATTGGTATTCAGTTCTGCAGTGTGGAGCTTCAGGACGTCTAGTGTTGAGCCCCATTTATGTCTAGTAGAAGAAAATGCAAAACCTTGTCTTATATACTCTGTGCTGTAAAATCAAGTTTGTGCTTTTGTGCTATCATGTAACTTGCATTTCTGCAAAAATTTTGTTTGTTGCATCACAAGATTTAAACTAAATCTTTAGATGTTTTTTATTCGTGGGGTCTGTACTAAGCTGCCAGAGAAGCTGAAAATCTGTCATAATCTCTTTTCATTAATTTAGATCTACCACTTGAAAGTTGCTTTTATGAAAACCCATGGCAGATTTAATAAATAACAGATTCAAGATACATTACATCCTGGTACTGTCATTCCAGTCACAAGTTACCAACTTCTTCCTATATGATGCCCCAGTCTTCTTATTACTGTGGCCTTCCAACTTTTTGTTAGGAGCAGGTTTTGTTGTTTCATTCCTCACTCTTCTGCTGTGAAGGTTAATGAAAATATGAAATGGCCAGTCCAAAACTGGAACTTTTGTGAGCACAAATCAAGCTCTTTAGGCAGTTCCTCACCAGTGTAATTAATCTCCACCTTTGCTGTCTTTATTAATAAGATATTTCTGATATGGTATTTTATCAAATGATCCCTTGAAGTTTTGCTGGATTAAGTCTGCTGTATTTTTCTGCTGTATTTCCTTAGACCATCAGTTACCTTAGGAAAAAGATACTGGGTTAGTCTGGCATGATCTACTGTTGCTAAATCGATGTTGTATTTTATCTCGTTCCCATAATCCTTGTATTTTTACCTCCCACTTTTCTTCAACCTTTGTTCAAATCTCAATTCAGTGATTTTTTGGTGGAGCCATTCTTAAATGCCATGTGGACACCACCTTCTCTTTCATTGTGAACATGCCTGCAGCAGTTGTGGAGGGTCATAGTTTTGTTTCTGTACAGTCAGACCTTTGAAGTGAGAAAATAAATTGTGTGAGTTTGTTTGTCCTCCATTTATTTCACTTTATTCTCTCTGTTCTTTGCCCTGATAAGTGGCCAGTTGGCTGCCTTCTTTCTTTCTCCACTTGAAGGCTGTTGCTTCTTATTTATGGCTGGCAGCTTCAGGCCTCAAGTTGGTGATTATTGGACTTGCTTTCATTTCTTGCTTAATCTCTAAGGGAAGCTTCCAGCTGGCTGATCTCCTCATCTTATTATGTTGCAAGAGCCAAGCTGGTGCATATTCTTTATTTCCAAGGGCTTCTGTGGAAATGAGAAGGAGAGCAGGCAGTTCCCTGTAGACCACAACTTGGGAATTGCTGTTACAGAAGTTTCTCAGGCTTGCATAGAGCAAGGAGATAATGACAGCAAGAGAATCCTGAGCCAGCACCATTCTGATGATCTGCAGACTAAGTGTTTAGAATCTGGTGTCCTGTATTGTGCTGAAGAGCAGTGAATGTGCCAGGAAAGAAAACAATACAGTCCATGCTGGTGGTTCTCTTTAGAACAGGTATCCTGGATGACATCTTTTTGCTGCGCTAAACTCAACCATTGTGTCTTTGCATTGAAAAAATTACAGAGATTTCAGAGAATTAAAAACCTGTTGGATTTTGAGAGCTCTTCTACTATATTTGACACTGATTCCAGTAGGAGTGGTGCTGGGCAGAGAGATGAAAACAAGGGTTCAAAACCAAGGGTCAGACCAAATTCAGAATCCTGCATGATTTACTCTCTGATCAAAGGGTTTTCTATTTCTTTTCCTTTTCGCTCGTGCTGACTATCATATGTAAAGAGTATTGTTTAGTCCAGTGATCTTGGGTTGAAGTACAATCCAAATATATTTTCTGATATGAAAGATATATTTCAACCTCTGTGATTTCATCTGCTGCTTTTAGAGTATGTGCACTGAGACTCATTGTAGCTTTAACAACAGGAGTTACAGACCTGAAGCAGTAAAAAGATCAGTTGCCAAAACCCAGAAGGATAGTGACAGAGTATTAAAGGAGCTGTATCCTGAGGCAATACAGAAATATTTGGAATTCACTGTTGTGCCAAGGCAACCATGTCATTGCAATGTTTTGACTTGTGCCTGCATTTATAGGTCTCTATTGGATGGGAGGTAGCAGACCTCTGCATGTTTGTCTAAATTCTCTCTGCTGACTGAACTAATTGGGATTTCATTGAGCCAAAAGGTCACTTCTGTGTCACATTTTCTGTCCCATGATGTAGTTTACTGCCAGCCATGTTGTATACATCTATGCTGTAGCTGAGCGTTTCCTCTTGGATAGGAAGTGATTGAATGACATCCAGTTGAAGGATAAAAGCCAAGGTTAGAGGCACTGCAGATCTGTCTGAAGATGTGCAATCTTCATGTTCAGACTCTTTTCTAGGTCTCTTGTTTTGCAGGAAGTTTTCAAATGCTTGCTTTTGCATAGGTAACAGAGCCATGGCAACTTAAGAGTTTAAGCTAAATTATGTTTGACAATCTAAAATGCTTTTGACAAAAATAAACCAGATTTTTAAACAGTGTTGTGATCAAAAAGCTATTATGTGTAGAAAGGAATTGATGTGAGAACAGGACTTTTTCTTATGGGACTCCAGGAACAGTGAACATAGATAGACAATCCCATCAAAATCACTGAATTCTTTAATTATGCCAAATGCCATATAGTGCCAACAAGTTCCTGCATATGTTCACCAAATTCAGAGAGGTTTGACCAGTCTATTTGTCCTATCTAAATCAGAAGGACATCTTTCTTTCCTCAGGCAGCAGTTACCAAACTAGGGATGAACTTTAAGCAGGATTATTTCTTCTTTCCTTGACTGGTACTGAGAATGTACTTGCGTTGAAGGGCAGTCATCTTGGAGTGAACCCATTCCTCCTCAGGAGTGCTGAGCCTTACTCTGATCCTCTTGCTTTTTATGAGAATATAATGTCATGAATTTTGAAGAAATTATGCCTGGTTTATGTGCCTGTATATGAGACTGCAGAAAGGTATGTGTTTCTCAGCCTGGTGACAGGCATGTGATAGTCACCTAGATGTCACAGCATATTGCTTTCAGTCTTTTACAAGCTGTACATGATTGGCATTGTGAGCACAAAGGTGCTGGGTTTGGCTCTGTTTCTTTGGCTCTTCTCCTGTAATAGCTAGGCAGCCAGCATCCCTCAAGTGGGAGGATTTCCAGCCTCTGCCTTTCCCTCAGGTCAGAGTGACGCAGACTCTGGGATGGTGCTATAAGTCTCCTTCCATACCCCCTCGGGTCCTAATTATAGTTCCTTACCATTAGGCCTCCAGCCAGCTAGCAGCTCTCAGCTCGGAGCTGTGCTAGCGAGTTTCCCTTCTGCTCTAGACTGACTCACAGCTGCCTGCTGCGCCTGGCTTAGATGTTAGGTCCCCTCCTTACACTGGGCCATGATCCCAAAGATCTGTTAATCCTTAAATTAGTCAGGGATGCTGGAAAATTTGAGTGTCCTGAGAGGAAGGTGGTGACCTATGTGGATTTCAGTTGGGTGCTCCTGCAGCATGGTAATTCCAATTTCACACTGGTGCAGACAAGCAAAGAAAACTAAGTTTGGATTTCAGCAAGTATTTGCAGACCTACTTCTTGCCAGCTTGGAAATTAATTCTACATTTAAAAAGTAAATAATAATAAAAAGGCTATATTAATATTATGTATTTTCCATAAAGATGTCAGGGGGCAGAGCTCATCTTTATCTCCTAGAGTTGGGCAGCAAAAGCAGATGTAGGGAATGTAAGGAATTGAAAGAGATGGGAAATATATCTTTTTTGTTTATAGAGCCATTTGCTTTCAGAACCATACAGATAACTGTGGCTTAGATTGTAAAAGTGTTTTTAAAGCAGTGGGCAGGCAAATGGGGGCTGAAGCAAGGGATAGTGGAGAATGGAAGTTGTTTTGAGTCTGCTGCAGACCTCCCATGAGAGTTAATGCAAATAACCTTAGACCCCTGATTCAGCAGGAGTCAGACACATGAGCAGTTTTGTCTGGGCTACGCACAAGTCTCTGGGCTATATTTTTTTGTGTCAGATGGGGATGGAAGCACTGTCCTGCCATGCAGAGGAATTGAGGATAAACATAATGAAGGCTGTTAGGATTTTGTGCACTGGTCATGTTCGTGTCTTAGAAGACCTGAAGTGTCAAGTGTGACTTTTGCAGTATCAAAATTTTTAGGAATGGAGAAACACAAGGCGATCTCTACAGTATGTGGTAATCTGACAATTACAGTATGTGTAATCTGACAATTTTGCAAACAGTGTTATGCTCAGTTGTCAAGACTTCTTTAGACATAGTTAAGTTCTCTTTTGCCCCTTCACTATCTGCCAGTGTGGAAAGGGAAGGGAAAGTGGAAAGCAGCAATGCTGCTAATAGTGGAGCAATGACATCAGGGGAAGCTTCTGGAGGGATCCTGAGCTGAACCAGACCCTTCTGTGTTGTGAAATTCTCCTGGCCTTTGTTCTTAAGAGCCTGATATGTCTACAAACTGAGGAGAGGATAGACTGGAACTTTTTTGCACTTCCCTTACTTGCCAAATGGGCATTTTTCCCTTCTCTAGCTTTCTTAAGGGACAGAACAATTTAGCCCCAGTATGGAGTCAGAGTGGGAGAAAACTATTTAGGTTGACTTCATCTGTATGTGCTGAAGAGTTTCTTGAGCTGCAAAGCTTTCCCTGTGTGTGTGTGCATTGTGTCAAAGCTAGGTGGTAAAAGGCTGGATAGCATGAGGTAAGTGTTTAGAGAGCTAGTTGACATCCTGAAAATTACCAGAGACCTTCTCTTGAAACTACTTACACCCCTGTGCAGGGCTGATTTTCATGCCCAAAAGCCCCTTGCAGAGCTGGGGAACATGACTCTCACACACCTCACGTGAGCTCTGGCAGCTCCATTGTGGGTTACATAGACAAGACCTGCATTCTTCACCTCTGAGCTGGTGGTTTGTGGACAGGGCAGGTGGAAGCGTGCTGAAGGTTGGGGATAAATGAGGAAATGGAAGAGACTTGTTCTTCAGCAGGAACTGTATTATTTGAAACACTTAGATGATGAAAGAACTGAAAGAAAATTACATGAGTTTCAGTGCCTTTCTAGAAAACACTGTAGAATTGAATTAGACAATACTATTCCTTTTGGAGAGTCCAGTATGGTGAATTTTTGTTCTTTTTTAAAAAATTGATGCAGAATTTTTCAAATTTCGGTAGACTCTTGGAGTTACGTCTATATAACTGTTAACTTTCAGTAAAGCCTGGTTTGTTTTGATTTTTTTCCATTTTAATTTTTTGTTTTGCTTGAAATTCACAGGGTGGGAAATATATATGCATCAGAAAGTGAAATAATTTCTAGATGGAAAAATATAGCAGATTAGCAGAGATTTATTTTCTTTTATGTTGACATATTTGAAATGCCTTATTTCATGTATTTCCTTATTTCATGTATTAAGAAGATAAGCTTAATGTAGCTGAAACTTTTCAATGAGTAGCTGACAGAACAGGGCTGTAAGGTATCCTTCTGCTGAGGAATTTGTTGGGGCTTGTGCTGGCCCTTTGCACAAGAATCAATCCCCTTGTCCCACCCAAAGATGTCAGCGGTGACTGTTTCCACTGTCATGCTGTACATACAAATAAACGCAAATGTAAGGAGTGGGTACTAACTTTTCTTCCAGGTCAAGGCTTTCTCAAAGTTTTTGACACTTCTAGTTGATTTTTAAGATAACATAATAAATAAGTCTGCAAAGCCAGTTGGTCTAGTTAGCTACAGCTGTGGCTGGACTAAGTTACAAATCTTCTTTTCAACTTTCAGTTAAATCTGCACCACCAGAGGTGACAATAGTTTGAGGAAGGAGAAATAAGCTGCCAACATTTGACTGTAATTGGCAGCTTCAGCGGAGAGGCCAAGGGGTAAATGGGCTACCCAGAGTAAATTCCCTTTTCACCTGAAAAAGCTGTTCTTCCAATGAACGATTGAGGCCCCCTGTCAGGGGACTCGGTGTGGGTTAAGATCACATGCTCCTGCTGTACTGTGCTTATTATGTGGATAAACTGAACTTATGGTCTCCAGGGCTGTCAATCTGGCCTCTTTCAAAAACACATAAAGGCCTGATCCTAGTCCCAGGGAAACTGATAGGAATCATTCAATTGACTTTGGGTCAGATTCCGTTTCCACAGCCTTCATGTTGTACACCTCACTCAAAAATCTGCAGTGCTGGTTCGTTGATTTGAAAAGTTAGTGTTCATAAATGGAATACCATAGTATATTTTTGTTCTACAAGGTACTGAAAGCCATCAAGTGTCCTGTACTTTTCTGAGAGCTGTGGTTGCTCAGTGTTCTGGAGGGCTGAGCCCTGACAGAAGACAAGACGTGAATGAAGTTTTTGGTTTGGAAAGAATAAGACACAATTTGAAGATACTTTTACTCCCTGCACCCCCCACCTCCTGCTTTGTAAAATATTGATATTAATTGGTACATGCTGGAATGTGTTTCTTTCCAGTCATTTCATTTTGCGTTGCTTTAATTGTAACTTGGCTCCGATGCAAGATTTTATTTATTGTCTGTTTGTAAACTTTTATGATGAGGTTTGCTGTAGCTCTAGTCTGGAGCTGCATTCTGTTTTTCCACTCTATTCTCCTTTGCTTAGACTCACTGTGCTTTCTTTCTGGAAAAGTGAAGTCAATGAAAGCCATGTGTTGTTCTGTCAAAAGGATTCCCTAACTACAGGATTTGAAACTTTTCTGCACTCCAAACTTTGGCTCTGCCCTTAAAAAAGAAACCACACAATCCACATGAAAGTATACGTCCTTAAGTAAAATCACGTCAGGGGAAAGTTTGCAAGAGGTAAATCCTTACTGTGCCCATCTTGACAGTCTGCCCAGACCACCCATTTCATGTTTAAATAGTCATTTTAACTGAAACATGTAAAATATTTCCACCTTTTCAAAGCCATTAGTTTACCTGGTTTTGGTCAAGAGGAATGACAGAAATAAACAGTCTCACCAGTTCACCAAAGAAGGCAGCCTGTGTGGCTGGAGTTTTCTTGTTCCAGAAGGCTATTCGTTAAACCTGTAAGTCTCAAATGACTCCATGGTAAGTGACCTCCCTAATTCTTTTTCCTTCATTTGTTTTCTCAGCTTCTTTATAATGAGTAGTTGCTAGAGGTGTCAGTGAACACATTTTGCCTAATTATGAACCATTCCAAATGCTGTGGATTGGAAAGTTCTGCTCTTGCCTTTGGTGTTTTTGGGAAAGACTGGGTGGAGAGAAAAGCAGAGCAAACAGAGTGGGATATTTTACAAAGAAAGGGACAGTATAAATTGAAGAGAGAGAAGGGAAATAGGGAGGGATGTAAAGAGAACTCCTGAAGTGCTTTGGAAATTTAAATGTATTGAACCTAAAAGCTGTGTCTATAGGAGGTAATTATTATCTTCATATTTGTACTCAGGGACACACAGGAGATGGGGAAACTAAGGACAAATCACAAAGGGATATTAAACACTAAAACTCCAAGCTTTGCAGCAACAAGATCTTGGATGTCCATCTGCCCAGAGTAGCTGGGTATGTACTTAGGGAATGTCTGCACACACTTTTGCAAACAGATGCAAATTTACTCTGTGATGTAAACTGGCCAGGTTTGAGTTAGCTCTAACTGTCAACTGCACAGTCATGGTGCCTTGGTTAATAAGTTTCACCTCTTTTGGTTATGTCTAACATGACTTGTTTTTCAGAGCCAGTTCATATTTAGTTGGT